>CAMZMU010000063.1:22892572-23191646 GCA_947311845.1 Poa pratensis
CAATGCATTAGACCTAACGGCGTACCCTTAAGCTAAGCATCGGTTATTTTATCCCTAGTGGCAACAGCACATCCACAATCTTAGAAGTTATTTTCACTCTCCCAGATTACCGAGGGCATGAACCCACTATCTAGCATAAATACTCACTCTTGGAGTTACAAGCATCTACTTGGACAAAACATCTACTAGTAACGGAAAACATGCAAGATCATAAATAACATATAAGATAGATTGATAATCAACTTGACATAGTATTCAATATTCATCGGATCCCAGCAAACACAACGTGTAGCATTACAATAAGATGATCTTGATCATGATAGGCAGCTCACAAGATCTAAACATGATAGCATAAACTGGAGAGACAACCATCTAGCTACTGCCATGGACCCGCAGTTTAAGGATGAACTACTCACGCATCACTCCGGAGGCAGGCATGGTGATGTAGAGCCCTCCGGTGATGATTCCCCTCTCCGGCAGGGTGCCGGGAAGAGCTTCTGAACCCTCCCGGCTAGGGTTGACGGCAGCGGCGTCTCTGGAACTTTTCGTGGATAATGGATCGGGTATCTAGGGTTTTCGCGTCGGGAGGAATAAATAGGCGAAAGGGCGGCAGCTGCGGAGCCACGAGGGCCCCACACCACCCCACGGCGCGGCAGGGGGTGGGCCCGCGCGGCCCCATGGTGTGGGCGCCACGTGGCTCCCCTCCGTGTCTCCTCTGGACTCCGTCTTCGTGTTGGAAAAATAGGAGGTTCTGTCCAAGTTTCGTCCAATTCCGAGAATATTTCCAGACTAGCTTTTCTGGAATACAAAAACAGCAGAAAACAGGAACTGGCACGGTGGCATCTTGTTAATAGGTTTGTCCCAGAAAATGCATAAAAATGTTATGAAGTGTATATAAAACATGTCACAATTGGTATAATATCAACATGGAACATCAAAAATTATAGATACGTTTGAGACGTATCAGTACACTGATGCCGACTGGGCTGGCTGCCCCTATACTCACAAGTCCACCTCCGGTTATGGTGTTTTTCTTGGCGACAATCTGGTTTCTTGCTCGTCCAAACGCCAGCAACTGTCTCCGCTCGAGTGCGGAGGCTGAATACCAGGGTGTTGCCAATGTTGTAGCCGAGGCATGCTGGTTACGCCAGCTCCTGTCCGAACTCCACCGACCTCTTCAGCGAGCTACGGTGGTCTACTGCGACAACATCTCCGCCGTCTACCTTCCGACGAATCCGGTTCAACATCAATCGTACCAAGCATGTGGAGATTGACCTACACTTCGTTCGTGAGCGTGTTGTTTTTGGAGATGTCCGTGTTCTCCACGTTCCGACATCTTCTCAGTATGCTGATATCTTCACCAAGGGGTTAGCGTCAACTGTGTTCACCGAGTTCCGTTCCAGCCTGAACGTCTGCGATGCTCCCGCTCCGACTGCAGGAGGGTGTTAGACGTGTACGTGTAGGACACGTCCACCTAGCCGAAATCAAGGAGGATTAGATTAGTTTAGATTGTTTCCTAAATTGTAATTTCTTTACTTGACAACCAAGACACCTCATTGTACTATATAATCCCTTTAAATGATACAATCAATCTAAGCGCAACAATTACAATTGCCTTCATAATCAGGTCAAATCCATTAGCAAAATAACTACCTGCATGGTAAATTTAGGCTTACACGCCAGACCAAAGCCCAGATCTTAATAAAATAATAAGCACACACGGAAATTAGTGGCCAAATGCCATGCAGTAATACTTACTATATATAAAGGGTGGAAAGAATCTCCCCCCTTCCGCAGTGCCACGTCGCCCCAAATTCACAGCCGTCCAATCGGCGTCATCCAACGGCCAGAAGCCGTCCACGTCGCCCCTCCCGCGTTGCACTGTAGCTGCTACAGTGCCAGATGATTTTCTACCAATCAAACGACGCCACGCGTCCCGGTCACCAAACGGTGAAGCCGGTTTCAGCCGGTCACCCTGCCACTTTTGCAAAAACGACTCTCACAAATCCAGCGGTTGCCCCGCAGTCCCAATTTTCCCTCTGCGAAGGACCTAATTGCTATTCCATGAAAATACAGGGACCCCGCTGGAAAATGGTCCGCCGATCCCCCTTCCCTTCTCTCTCTCCCCGTGCGACGCCGCAGTCGCCGGCGCCGCCGACGCGTCGCCACGGCGCTCTGCCCCTCCCCGGACGAATCGACGAACACGGCGACCTCCGCCGTCGCGCCCTCTCCCTCCTCGCCCAACCTCGCCTGGTCCTTCGCTGCGCTACGGAGCGCTGGCGCCTCCTCCGGCGCCACCCCACCCCATCCTTCCCGCCCGCCACCAGTACGTCGGCTTCTGCCCGCACCGCGCGCGCCGGCCATCCAGACCGTTTGGCTCTCTGCGCGCTGCTGCACGGTCCCGCAGTTCGAGTCCACGGCCGCCGCCACGCGCAGGCCACTCCTCTCCCTCCTCGCCGTCCCGGACTCCAAGCACCACGCCGACCTCTCCCCGCTCGACCACGAAGCGCTCACCGGCAGAGGCTCGGAAGGGGCGGCTGCGGCGGACCAATAAGTGGCGGGCTTCCTCTCCTTTCTCCCCCAGGTATCTCTTCTCTCTCTTCTGTCAGCCTCTCTTTCCTTTCCTTTGTCAATGGCGGCACCAACCACAAGAGCTCCATCTCTCTCTTAGGGATCCCTCTCTCTTATGATCCGCTCTCGCTGGATCCGCCCTACACGGGACGCCATCCTTGCCGGTTCTGACCTCTCCTCCGGCCGCAATGCCTTCATTCTTCTTTGTTCTTCCCCAAAAATTTCTGGTCAGATTGATTTGTTTGCTTTGACCCACCAGATCTGACGCAGCCGGCAGCCGGATTGATTGTATTTGTTCCCATCTTTTTTTGGCTTGGGGTTCGTGTTTGTATAGTTCCCAAAATTCTGGACGGATTTTGTTTGCTTCCATCTTTCTTGCTTGTGGTTCGTGTACGTATGGTCCCCTAAAATTCAGAATATATGGTTTTGTACTTGCCCTTCATGTTCATGGATTAGAGCTACTTTGTGGAGCAAACAGATGAATTGATGTTACAATTTTCTCTCACACTAAATTATGTGCTCCTGATTTTATCTCATGAGGCGGTACATATTCTTTGGCATGTTGGTATCAAGCGAGACATAATCTTTGGCCTGCTAATTCTTGGAACACGCTAATAGTGCAGGGAATTTTGGTGGCATGCACAAGCCTTTGCTGGACCATGGTAGCCACCTCTACTACAGGCTGGACACACAACTTTGTTCTTGGCCTTCTCCTTCTGCTGCCCTTTGAGCCCCTTGGCGTCATTGCTGAAGAGGACTGAGAGGTATAGCTAGAGCTCTGCTCTGTATGCAAATTTTTGGTCAGTATACTTGTTTGAGGGCCCATCAAATTGTGTGACTGTGGGCTAATGAAATGATCCTTGGATTTCAGGATGTTAATTAGTTGGCTCATTGCATCATAGCAAGAGCTTCGTGTTTTATCACTGGTCTTCGTTTAAGCTTGAGCCACATTTACAGTGTGTGTTGGAGCTATTATTTAGGTTATAGAAATGTTCTGGTTGCTTCTTCGCCGTTCTGTGTTTTATTGTCTTTGTGCAACTTGCTATTCTTCTGCTTATAATTATATATTTTGACTCATTTTTACCTTGAATGCAGTCCTAGTGTTCGATTACTTGCTGTCAAGATTCAGTATTTATGCATGTGTTGTTGGTGACCAGATCTTCAATACTTGCTTGAGTGCATTAGTGGGGTTGTTCAAGTCAAGATATTCTCAGCCAATAGCTCATTTCTTGCTGGTTATTCTGTTGTGTGTCGATTCTTCCCTGGTTTACCACTGACCGACATGGATAGGAGACCGGAGCAACGATGAAGGCGTGGCTACTCCGTACACAGGGCTTCCATGCTGGCGGCAGTCAGTTCGAGGGTAGTATTGATCCTTAAATTTTTTGATCTGCAGGTTGTGTCATGAACACTTTGGTGCAGGAGGATTTGTAGCGCATTGTGAAAACAACGTATTTTTCCTATGGGCTACAGTTCAGGTACATAAATTCAACTGGCCAACCTGATTTACTTCCTTGGTTCTCCATGTGATGCTGCTGAAGTAATAGTCATCCATTTGTTTTTCCTTCTTCTCTGAATCATATGCTCTTTTTACTGACGTGAGAGCAATGCCAGTTCTCAGATATATCGTATTTCTGAATATACTGTTGTATATGTCGGTAAGAAATATATCATAATTTAGAGTGCTCATAAGATCCATATTTTCTGCATAGCCATCTTTAAGTATAGCTTTGAATATCTGTTTTGTCCAATAGTTGTCAATTGAAATACATAAGAATAACATAATTATGCAAAACACACGTCTCCCCAACCGGCCGTCTCCAGCAATGAGAGGCGAGTTTGCGGGATGAGAGGGCTCGGAAGGACTGACCGCCTGCTTCAGATATGTGAGTGTGGAGGGTCGCGGAAGCAGAGGAAACCTACAACAGGGCCATGGCAGCTGGACAGAAGCGACGCATGTAGGGAGGGTTTTCTGGTGGTGGCAGCCCACATGCCTGGTTCTATATGAGTGGCTGCTCGATGCCATGCCATGGGTAAGGAGCAGCAGCGCTTGACGACGAGTACATAAGTACATATTTAACAAAATGCAGCACAACTTCCACGGGGTGTGTTGCCTGTGTTTACATTTTGCACTTTCGTGGTGTGTAATAGTTCATACTTTGCCATGCTCATGTGTTGAAGCGCAAACCTAGGGTGTGGGTGAGTTTGTGTTTTGTAAGACCTTGTGCTAAATAAATTGAGGGTCATGGGAGCTCCTTCTTTTCGAAAAAAATATTCAGATGATAAATCAATTGCTTACTCCTATTGTTCCTCAGTTATTTTCCGCATGATCACTTCCTTTTCAAGATTGCCTATTTCTCGTATTTTAAATTTATAGACCTGTTTATCTGTGAATTCAATTTATACTATGGCATATTTGTGAGATTTAGATGTCGGTGCCTGGGACATGTTTTATTGTTTAGTATTATGATGATTTCAAATATGATTAGTTATAAATTTGTTTCTTGGCTTGACGTACTGAGGACACACTATTCGTTTTAATCTCTGCACATTTGTTGACATAAACGTTTCTATGGCACTTCCGTTACTAGCGAGCTGACATGCGATGAGTTTGCTGAACAACAGGTGTACAGGTAAATGGAGGACAAACCTAAAACAAGGAGGTCTTTATAAAGGGAACATCCAAATCAAATATACTGAGCTGATTTGGATTACATCTTCCATGTGTACTGAATGTTTCGGGATTTACCATGCTACAATGTTTTGTAACTGATAGATTGGATTGCCAACAGTCTGTACTGAAATCTGCCTCTTCAGTGGGTTTGATGGTCATTTTTTGTTCTTCTTCACAAGATGCTTACAAGTTCGAATTCAGATCAGCGAAGTATTTGCTTAATGTGATTAAAAAGGAAGAGTATTTAATAAGATCAAGGAACTGATCATGTGTGTGTCTCCCCCAGTTTTCTTAAACACTTTTTCCGTTATTTTCCGCTACAATTTCCCAAATGTAGTCCTCTACGGTAAATTCGATGTCATTTTCTCGGTATTCTAGATGTCCACGACAGTATTATTTTGAGATTCTTTTCTCTTAATCTTTGGCCACATTTCCAGACGTCTTTCTCCATGGTATATCGAACATTAATTTAATAATTTTTAGTCAATGTTTTCCTTGCTCGGCAGTTGCAACTCAACAGTAATTCTTCATCGACGCTCTTTCACGGTAGTTATTCAATGCAGTTTTTGGTCTTGCCAGTAAATTCTCCGCAGTAGTCGTTTCTGAATAACTTTTTTGCGAATTCTTGGACGGAATTTCCACCAGTATTTTCCTAACGATATATGAACAATATTTTTTTCCGAAGGGCGCGGCGCCGCGCAGAGTTACCTAGTAATTAACTAACATACAGACGTAATTGGCCCAGGTCCATGAACGAGACATGCATGGCCGCGGTCTGCATGCACTCTCCATTAGCTAACAATGATTAAACGATTAAAACGAATGTATATACGTGTGCCACTGCTCCCGTCAATCCCGACCCCGTGTCATCCCCGCAAGGGGGGAGACCAGCCCTAGAGCCGCCAACGTGCAATCCACCGAGAACTCCACCGCCGTCGACGAGCAATCCACCGCCACCGAGCACAAATCCGGCACCGCCGCGCCACGATGTGGCCGAAGAGGGAGTCAAGCGGGCGCGGGAGCAGCTCGGGCGGCCACGGCGACTTCTCCGACGACGCGCGGAAGAAGTTCGTCGTCTCCGACGCGGCGAGAAAGCGGTCGGCGCGCCGCTTCACCAACCGAGGCCTAGAGCTGCCACCTAAACTCCTCTACCGTGCGGTGGAGGAGTTTGACCGGCTGCTAGCGGCGCCCCGCCACGGCGAGGGGAGTACGTCCAGCGCGGGGAGCTCCTCCGGTCGAAGAGGGAGGCACCGGAGGAGGAGTGGGATATCGAGGGCTACAATCCCGCCGCCTTCGCCTCCGCCTTCGTGCTGGAGGTCATCGTCCCCAAGGGCTCCGTCGACGCCGTCGTCGCGGTGCGCGCGGGAGGAGGTGGAGCTCAAGAAGCGTCGCCGCCGTAACGAGGAGCTCAACTGCATCCTCTTCGAGTAGGGCGTTGCCGCCGAGCGCACGGCGAAGGAGAAGCATGAAGAGTGGCGCCGCCTTGCCGAGAAGGAGGCAGACCTCTACATCAACCTCGTCTCCGACGAGGAGTGAGCAGAGCCGCCGCTGCATCGCTGCCGCACCTGAGGGCTCCGGTGAGCCAATTTTGCAATGTTAGGGTTACTGTGGCGATGAGCTTAGTTAGGGTTAGGATTTAGTGTAAGAAATGTGCTCTGGTGATCTGTATTTTGCAGTGAACTATGAAGAGCATCGATGTGTTCGTCCCTTTGTTCCCGTGAAACCAAAATGCAGTTCCGTATACAGTTTCTGTTATGTGCGGCGATTTTTGGGCCTTTAAACCACCCAAAACGTAAACTGAAAACCGCGTTTTCAGTTCCGCGGGTTTCGGTCACTGCTAGAGATGCTCAGTATGCTGAACAAGAATAAAACGCAAACCCTAGATAAGAAAAGGACATTGCTCAGCGTCCCCCGGGGATCAAAATTTTCCATCCCCCGGCTCCTCCTGCTGACACCTGTCCCCCTCCCTTGACCTCAATCCCGCTTTTGCTTCTATGAAGTAAAAAGGGTTCGTTTGTAATAAGAATTTTATGCTATTGTAGTATTGTAGTAGAATGTTCAATCCCCCCCCCCCCCCCCCCCCCCCCAAAACAAATCCCGCAAATGCTTGTACGTAGAAGAAAAATGGTTCGTTTGTAATTAGAATTTTGTTCTGCTGTAGTAAATGTCCAATTTCCTTTAAAATCCCACAAATGCTTTTGGGAGCAAAAAGTTTCATTGGTAGCAAAACAATTGATGCTACTAGCAACGCTGAGCACTGTTGACAGAAGCCCCAACAACCGTAGGCAGCAGCGCTGCCCGACCCTTGCAGCATAGCATCATCAACCACTTGAATCCCCAAGGATGGTAGCACCGCCGCTGACGGACGGTAGCACCAGCGGCCGCTGTTTGCAGCAACACCGTCATGTTGTCGCAGCACCGGCGATCTGGCTTCACAGCACCGCGCGTTGCCGCCACCCCTTGATGTATATCAACGACATGTTGCTCCTCCCCTCGCCGACCACACGCAGGGGGCACTGAGGAGATGCTCCTCCGAATTAAGCTGGCACGTTGTACATCTCCCCGGCCCTCCTTGACTACATCGACAGGAGAAGCATGACGAGCTCGTCGAGGTTACACGGGAGACTGCGCTTGCCGATGGTAGGCTCCCGGGAGGACGACGACGAGGACGGGCTCGAAGGCTTGAGGCCCCGGCCATGGCGGCAGGACCTTGAGACCTTGGCCATGGTGCCGAGGACCGTGGGAGAGATTCCCGTGGGGCGGCCCGATACCCGAGGTCGAGATCGGCGGCACGCACGAAGCTCAGCGGCGGAGGCCATGGTGGGAGAGATTCCTCTGGGGCGGCGCGACCCCAAGGTCGAGATCGGGGACGAGGGTGCCGAGGACGCCGGGGGAGGACGCCGATGACGCCCGAAGCTCAGCGGCGGAAAGCCATCGAGAAAGAGAGGCAGGTATGGGGTGAGTGGGTGGATGCAGCGACAGAGGGAGGGGAGAGGCAGCGGCGCGGGGGTGGGAGGTTGCAGCGGCATGCGGAGGAAGGAGAAGAATCGAGAGGGATAAGGTCCATGCGGAGGGACGCGTGGCACGCTCTGGACCAGGAGGAATAACAACGTTTTCCATAAGAAAACATCCTCCCGCCGTCCTCTGCTCCCCTAAAACTCCTCCCGGGTCCCTCTCCGCCCTAGCGACTCCGGAGGCTCCCAGATCGATCCCGTCGGCCCTTTTCCCGCTATCCTCTGCTCCGGCCGTCGCTAACGCCGACGCCGGCAGCGGTGGCGGCGCCCTTCTCGTCTAAGACAGAGGGCGGTGGTGGGGTGGTGGCGGCGGTGCAGGGCGGCGCGGTTGGGGACGGGTCCTAAGGCCGGAGTCGCGAGGTGGAGGCAGACGGTGGACCGCTCTGCAGCGAGACCTCCGGCGGCACAGGTGGCAGGTCCGATACTGTCATTCGACTGTACCTTTCTTAGCATTACACACTGCTCAATTATTCATCTTCCAGGTTTATACATGGCTGCTGCTTGTGCTAAGATGTTGTAGTAGCACTGTCCATTTCTTACTGTAATTAAACACTGTTCAGCCATTCTTGCCAAGTCATATCCGGAAGTCCGAGATTGCGGTTTTTGCGTCTAGCCCGATGTAGTAGTAATGTTTGATGTAATCTCTAACGAGGGTCTCCCTGTACAACGGCGGGTTCTCGTCGGACATCAGCTCCTTGATCGGACCGTACATCCTCGTCGAGGCCGGGTGGAAATGCGTGCTGAAGAAGCACGCGATCGAGACCCTCGGCGCGGCGTTCTTCGCCACCACCCTATGCTCCACGCTCCTGAACCCGTCATTGGAGATGAGCTGAACATTTTGAACAGAACACAAACAGTTCAGAAAGATTAAGTATGATGCTTGGTAAATTTTCTGGCTTGGGTGATATAAATGTGTATATATACTTGTAGGAGATCGCCGATGTTCACGATAAATGCTCCAGGTGTTGGCGTGACGTCGACCCATCGGTCATCGTGGAGGATCTGGAGGCCGCCGATCTCATCTTGGAGGAGCACGGTGAGGAATCCGGGGTCTGAATGCCGGCTTGTGCCGATGGCGAGTTGAGGCTGCGGGCAGGGAGGGAAGTAGTGGCAGAGCATGATCTGCCCTTGGTTGCACTCGATGTCCGTCAGGTAGCTCGGGTTAAGCCCAAGAGCTTCCGAGAGCAGTTCGAACAAAGTGTTCCCCAGATTCTTCACCTGTTTAGCGTATTCAAACAATGCAACCCTGCAATCTACATATTAGCTCACAAATCACAATGATACTTTTTGGAACAGATGGTGTAAGTAATCTTTTACGAAAATTCACAACGGACAATGGTCCTGATACAGAGAAAGAGAGCAGCTGGAATGGCATCTGCTGCTGCTGTACGAGAGAAACATTTGCACACAGGAGCAGAAGATTGTGAATCGATCATACAAACTTGCCAAGAATTTATCCTCGTATATACCATGTCCAAACTAAAATCTGGCTGTACTGGAGGAACTTCAGTGATTTGCGGTCAGAGCGCTCACCGGCAGTTGTCCGGAAGGTCCCCGGCGGCGGGCGGGTCGGGCACCATGCGGATGTAGAGGGTGTCGCGCCAGTTGGCCACCGGCGACTGGTACAGGTCGAAGTTGCAGTGGTACTTGACCGCCCTCGCAGGCTCGCGCGAGTAGAGCCTCGCCTTCTCGCTGCCCTCGCCGCCGGCGGACTCGTGGAACCCGCGCACGGACCCCAGCGCCGCGGCCATGGACTCCGGTGGCACGCCGTGGCCTGTCACCTGGAAGAACCCCCACTCCGCGGCGGCACGGCGTATGGTGGCGACCACGGCCGCGCGGTCTCCGCTGAGGTCGATCACCGGGACGGCGGTCGGCGCCGTTTCTTGGCCGGCGGGGTGGTTCTGCTCGGTGACTACGGCGCGGAAGATGCGGGGGACCTGCGTGACGCCAGAAGCGACGAGGCCGCGCACGCCGGAGAAGGTGGCGTCCAGCGCGCGGAGCTCGGCCGCGCGGTCGTACGCGCCAGACATGGCTGGCCGGCTGGCTGACGTCGTTGACTCGTTGAGGCCAGAGACGTCTTGCAGTTGCACTTGTCTCTTCTTTGCTCTGTTTCCTCTGCTTCCTCTGCATTCCTCTATAGCACATTTCGCTATTACCAAATGCCAGTCAAACTTTGACAAGTACTTTCCTATCAAATTTGTATCTTTTTTCCTAAGTGTCCCTTAACCAAACTTTCAGCACTAAGAGCATCTCAACTCACGGCGCCTAAATAGCGCTCAAATGGGCGTCCAGACAGTCGTAATGGGCGCAGTCCGGACGCGCTGCGCGCTATGGGCGACGCCTTATCCTGGCCGTGCCGCCCATATCTTGTGCCCGGAGAGAGAAAAAAGTACCATGCATAGCTAGCATGCGCGGGGTAGAAGAGAAAAATAAGGAGAGAGAAAATATAATCATGTTCATGTGTCTAAACATGTGGTTGTGATTGCATGCAGTTTCGTCCGACCACGCCCAAGGACTTCAGGGCGTGGTGTGGCGCTGCCGGACCAATCTTTGGGCTGCACCGGACGAAATCTGAGTTTGGGCGCCGCGAGTGGGTGGTGTTTTCGTCCAAAAAGTCCAAAACTGATATTTTGTATCCGTTGGACGCCGCGAGTGGAAATGTTCTAATGGATTCTCAAAAATAAATTAGCCAGATCTAGCCTTCTCCAAAAACGCTAGCTCCTTTGGCATTCTGAATATAAAAGAAACTATGAAAATTTCAGAATACAAAATGAAATGTTGATATCAGAGCTTCTGATATTAAGGGTGGGCACCTACCCAAGATTAGAATTCCATGGGCACGTGTAAGAGCTTCTCCAGTCGCGGTACCCAAATGGCTGCCCAAAGGTCTTCCGGACGGGCCATTTGGGCGCCGTCCGGACTACCTGGCGTATTTGGGCGTCGTCGCTCCCCACTGGCGGCGTCCAAATATTTTTTTGTAAACTTAAACTTCGGCGATTTTCATTCAAACTTTAGAAAATTTTACAGATTCGAATGAAATTTAAAAAAAACTAAACCTAATCTACTGGCCCCGGTAGCGGCGCCTGAAGGCGTATTAGGGGTCCTCCTCCTCCTCCTTCTTCACAGCGGCGCCGCTGCTGCTTGGTCCTGCGCCGCCGTCCTCCTCCTTGATGCGGCTAGGGCCGTCGCCGCTGGTGATGTCGAAGAAGGCCACACCTTTGGCCTTGGCGGTGGCACGTCGTCCATGGATGCGGCGAGGACGACCTGCGCGATGGCGTCGTCATCCGCGCCCGACTGCGCCGCGACAAGCTCGGCCATGAGCGGCGACAGCCCCGGCTCCGCCTGGACCTTCATCTGCTCCGCTTCGGCGTGTGCAGAGGCGAGGTACGGGATCGGGAGGAGGAGGAGCGCGACGAGGAGGCCCGCGATGAGGGCGCCGATGAGCGCGACGAGGAGGCCAACGCACGCGGCGCCCATAGGTTGGCGGCCGAAGGAGGTGGAGGCGGAGCAGGCGCCAGTGTCTCCAGCAGGGATCCGCCGTTGGAGATGTGCTCCATGACGGCGTAGAGCGTGCGCCCGGGCACGCTCCAGAACGCCTCGCGTCCGGCAACGTTCTTGTCCATGGGCGCCGGCCCGGGGCCGTCCCAGCGGCGCATCTCCTCGTCGAAGAGGCGCTGGAACGCCGCCTCGTAGCGGCCGTAGTTGGCCGCGTTCTTCGGGTCCCAGCGCGGGTCCTGACGCATCTCCGGCGTCAGCTCGCGCCAGTAATGCGCGATCATGGCGGCCGAGAAGTCGCGGTTCGCCCTCGTCAGCGGGCGCGGCACCGGGATCCCGCGGACGGAGATCGCCCAGCGGCCTCCGACGCGCATGTCGGGCGGCACCGGGTAACCGTTGTCCCGCAATGCCTCCGACTGCTCGCGAAGGAGGGTGCGCGGCGCGAAGCCGTTCGCCGCCGCGCCCCCGGTGCGCCTCCAGTTCCCGGCCATCTCCTGGTGCGGTGGCGGCAGAGTGCGGTTCGCAGTGGCGGGCAGAGAAGGAAGAAGGAAGAGAAGAGAGCGGTGGCGAGAGTGGCGAGTACGGGGTCGGCGTACGCCTTTTATGGCCGCCGGAGAGCGGTGGCATTAACGCCGCTGCCTCGAAAAGGCGCGCGCATTCACGCCGATGAGCAGTGGGACGCGACGGCTCACTGGCATCCGTCGGCAGTGAAAACGAGGCGTCGCCACGCGGCACGCGCCTTTGACGACGGCTTTGACCACCGCCGGTTGAAGTCACCTCTCACTGACAGGCGTGGCCCACGCGTCGGAGGAAGACGTGGCGTCGCGTTTCGTTTTGTCCGGGGCCGCCCGAAGCCACCCCAAGTTGAGGGCGTGGGCTGGGCGTGCCGGACACAAAACTGGGCCACGCCGGACCCAAAACGCGTTTGGGCGGCGCGAGTGGGAGCAAAAACCTGCCCGGCACGCCCCAAAGGGCTTTGGGCGGCCTTTTGGGCGCCCCGAGTGGAGATGCTCTAAGTAAGCCATGCATGCATGCAACCACGTAATTTCCTTTTGCTTTTCAAACTTTAAAATGATTTATCTTGTAAACCGTAAATCAAAATTCAGATATGTTTTCACGGTTGGATTTGTCGTGATGAGATCTTTAAAACTAGATCCGATCTTGATATGTTTTAACAACTTTTTTCCGACCCTAGTTGCTAGATTATAATCACTTAGTCACCAGGTACTGATAAGTTGGTTACCAGGTTAAAATCAAATGCTTGACATGCTCTTTAACTTCTTTACACACAACGTAACCCTTTGGTTACGGTAATTCCAAATTTTACGTGTTTAGAGTGGATCAATTCCTCACTCTTTGGACGTGTAGATCATGGCTATGACATAAAACATGTAAATATTGCATGGTAACTATGTATTATTTGGGTGGTAACTGTTAACTACTAATATGGTAACTACTGTATTATAACCTGGCAACTGACAACGAAAAAAAGTTCATCAAAACATATTAAGATGGTATCTTGTTTTAAAGTAATCATCGAAACAAAGCCAACGGTGAAAACCAATCGTCAATTTGATTTCCAGTTTAGGAGATAATTTATTTTAAACTTTCAGTTGCGGAAAGATTCCTTGCATGCATGCATGCATTGGTTCCGCTTCCTTACATGGACGAATTCTAGTTTCTCACCCGCCAGACAGATGTTACTGGTAAGGCACGTGCTTCTTCAACTGATATGGCGTTTCAACTGATATTAGTATAGTTGCTAATCTGAAATTAAGGTTATATACATAACGTTTTCACACGAACCACCTCTTCTAATTTCTTCGCATAGTTGTTTGCATGCAATAAGATTCTCCCTTATTTTGAAATTTTAAAATATTTTATCTCTTGTGAGTTGTGTGCATCCTAATTATAAGGGCCGGGTGTAAATATTGTGGTTTGTCACGCATCAAGCCATCAAGGGTTTTATATAAGTGTCCTTCATCAAAAAACAACGTCGCATCAAAGTTTAGTTAGATGCTCAGATGATAATATTTCACTATAAGCTATACGGGGTATGGAGTCATTATCATTCAAATGAGGTGCATTGGAATCTTTGGATTTCAACCCAAGGAGTTAATCGTTGATCCCATACCCGCATGGGTAGGATATGTGCATAATTTCATACCCGCATCCTACCCGTTAAGTCGTGTGTAGGGCATGGATATAGCCTTATACCCGTGGGTATACTCATACCCTGCCCGTTTATACTAACATGCAGACCTTACCCGTGGAGTTCCAACATTCATTCTTGGGAGCTTGTGAACCATGTTAAAGTTGTCATCAATTGTCAATTTGAGTTGAGATAATTGTCATGTACTCATCTATTTGTTATTGAGTTTTTCTTTTGTCAAATGTGCGAGCAATGAATTTAAAATTATGAATAATTTGTGTACTATTTTATCTACCCATTGGATACCCATACTTATTGGTACCGGTACATTTTTATACCCGTGGTACGGGTATGGTAGAATTTTGTACCCACTAACTACACATGTATGGGTATGGTATTGCTCTATCCACCCATACCCTACCCATTGCCATCCTTACCGTGATGGATCGAGCTAGTTCCTCCATACCTCGGCGTGTGCCACGCCCCGGAGGACCTCCTCACCGACGTCAGCTTCACGTCCGGCACCACCAGATTCAACCCTCTCATCCCTATTATAGTGGTTACTAACTACCAAAATTTCCATTAACCTACGTGTTAGATTCTTGTGTTGGATCTAGTGATCATATTTGTTACACTTAGATTCTAGGGCGTGATCTCCCTGGAGCAGTAGATGGCGTATTTAGACGAGTACCGGAGCAAGTTGGCGGGCATCATCGGCTGTCGTGGGGTAATCTCGGCAGATGTCATTGTGATGACTTCGTGGACGTGGGGTTGTGCGAATCGAGCGTCTCCGAGATTAAGATCACAGGGCACGAGGAAGACAATGTTTACCCAGGTTCGGCCCCTCAATGTGAGGTAAAGACCTACTTCCTGCCTATCCTAGATTGGAATTGATATGAATATGGTGTTACAAGGGTTGGCGATCGAGGTATCGAGTCGCCGTATGTTCTAGGGTTTTAGGGCTTGGATTGGATCCCTTCTACGTCCTGCGAGTCCTCCTTATATGCACGAAGGCTCGCTAGGTTACAAGCAAAGCCTATTCCCTTAGGAAAGTGTCGACCGGAGTCCTTCTAGGAGACTACATATCTTCGTGTCGTCCAAGTCAAGTTATCTCCAGTCTTCTAGATCTTTCTTGCGACGTCCTGGGTGTCGGCCCATCTTCATGTAAGCCTGTTAACGGTGCGGCCGCGACCCCATAATGATTCGCACTTCTCTTGATGAGTCGCGGGTTAAGTATTCCCCCGACATTAGCCCCCAAGTGTAGCCTGAATTTCATCGATCAAAAAGTTGTGTGTTCCCAGCTTCTTACTGAGCGCCTATCTTGAATATTTAGGCTAAACTTCTATCTTCTTGGCTTTGTTCTTGGAGCGACTCCAGGCTATATGCTTGATGGAACATTACTCTTTGAGTTGACTGTGATGCTTCTGAAGAATAAAATTTTGAGAGCAATATAACCCGCAGCCCCCAAGGATTGAGTTGATTGATTGGTCGATCACCTCAATGCTTGTCCTGAGAGGTAACGATGATTCCTGAAAGTTCAAAACATCTTGAAAAAAGATAGTTATGTTATATCAATAAATGATTTCGTACTATGAGTAGCACATATTTTGACCTGTAGGTAGGTCTTGTTGATTTTCTCAGATCCTTTAAGTGGGCCCTCGCGTGACTCAGTATTTCCAAGGTAAATGTGTGTTCAGGGTCGAGAAAGTCCATGATAGGCATTCAGACTCGATTGACTCCACATGCTGGTACTTTGGCCACATAATGCAGGGTACGTCCAACTTTAAGGCTGATCAATCGGGGTTGCCAGTAAGTTGGTTGTTCCATGGTGACGAAAAAAGCCCCCAGGAAACCAATGATTAAGAAATGAAAGACTCGACAGCTCATAGAGGCGAAACGACAAACCTTTGGATACCAAAGGTGCCGGCTTTATTTCATAATCATGGTACGACTGCACGTAGGCGGCAGTCGATTTTTGATACAATGTATGATACATTTTTCGCACGTAAGTGGCGATTTTGATATTTAGCGGCTGCAATAGCCATGACGAGCTCTAAGTAGCTTTGAATGATAACCACTCTGATTAGCGGTAAAGATGATGCTCAGCTCTGATTAGCTTTGATGATAATACTTAGCTCTGATTAGCTGTGATGATAATACTCAGCTCTGATTAGCTTAGGTGTAGTATGGCCATAGTTGTGCGATGTTCCATGGTCGAGGCAGTTCAAGACGATCCTCGAATTCTGAACGAGTATGTCTTCTTCTTGCACATCCATGAGGTAATATGACCCATTATGCAGATTTTTGCTGATGATGTAAGGGCCTTCCCACGGGGGAGATAACTTATGCATTCCCTTGTGGTCTTGCTTGAGTCGCAGTATTAGGTCTCCTTCTTGAAAGGTGCGGGTTCTGATGCGTCGAGCATGATATCTCCGCAAGTCTTGTTGATATACTGCTGACCGTGATGCTGCTAGATCTCTGGCTTCCTCTAAGGTATCCACCGAGTCTTGTCGAGCTATCTCGTTCTCCGTTTCAACATATGCTGCGACTCTAGGTGAGTCATGTACGATATCACTTGGCATGACGGCCTCTGCTCCATAAACCATAAAGTACGGTGTATATCCCGTGGATCTGTTTGGAGTTGTCCTTAAGCTCCATAATACTGCTGGCAATTCATCCACCCAACATCCTGGAGATGCTTCAACCTTTTTGATAAGTCGCGGCTTAATTCCATGGAGGATCTCCTGGTTAGCACGCTCTGCTTGTCCATTGCTTTGTGGGTGTGATACTGACATGAGGTCCAACCTTATCCCATTGTTTGCACAAAATATCTGTGTGGCCCCTTCAGAAGTGTTGCTGCCATTGTCTGTGATAATGCTGTGAGGATATCCTAAACGGAATATGATCTTCTTTAAGAATTTCACCGCTGTTTCGGCTTCTCAATCTGCCACTGGCTCTGCTTCAATCCACTTGGTAAATTTATCCACCATGACCAAGAGGTGTGTCTTCCCATTGGAGGATCGCCTAAAAGGTCCTACCATGTCAAAACCCCAAACAGCAAAGGGCCATGTGATAGGGATTGTGCGCAATGCTTGGGCTGGCATATGCTCTTGCGTGCATATTTCTGACATCCATCACATATCTGGACAATCTGCTCAGCATCTGCCAACGCCGTGAGCCAGAAGAAACCATGTCTGAACGCCTTTGCCACCAAAGATCTGGACGAAGCATGATGGCCACAATCGCCTGCATGAATTTCGTTCAAGATTTTTCATCCTTCCTCTGGCGACACGCATCGCTGGAATGTTCCTGAGATACTTCTCTTGTACAGCTCATTGTTGATGATTGTATAAGCCTTTGATCGGCGCATTATTTTTCTGGCCTCCACCTCGTCTTCCGGGAGCACTCCGCGAGTCAAGAACGCCATGTATGGCTCTGTCCATGCTGGCTGCTCATGTAGAGCCGCGACCAAAGCTGACTCATTTTCTGGCTCAACAATGTCAATCTCTATGGGAGGCCTTACTGATGGGTTATGTAGCTCATCCAAGAACACATTGGGTGGCACTGGTTGCCTATTGGAACCTAAGCGAGACAATGCATCTGTTGCCTCGTTCTGCCTTCTATCAATATGGTCTACCTGAAACCCAGCAAAGTGTCCTACAATCTGCTCCACTTCGCGTCGATATGCTGCCATGTTGGCATCTCTGCTGTCCCATGTTCCAGATACCTGTTGTGCCACCAAGTCTGAATCACCGAGGCATCGTATGCGGTTTATGTTCATCTCTTTTGCAATGCGAAGCCCATGTAGCAGTGCCTCATACTCCGCCACATTGTTTGTACAGTTGAAGTGTATTTGAAGCACATAGCTAAGCTTGTCTCCTTTTGGGGATGTCAGCACTACTCCTGCTCCTGATCCTTGCAGCTGTCTAGATCCATCAAAATGCATGACCCAGTATTTTGTATCCGGAGTGCTGGGTATCGACTGTACTGTCCAGTCATTAATAAAATCTGCTAGAGCCTATGACTTGATAGCCGTCCGCGGCTCATAGTTGATATGATATGGTCCGAGCTCAATTGCCCACTTGGCTATTCTTCCCGTGGCCTCACGGTTCCTAATTATGTCTGCCAAGGGTGGCGCACTGACCACCGTTATTGGATGTTCTTGAAAGTAATGCTTCAATTTGCGACTCGCCATAAACACGCCAAACACAAGCTTTTGTCACTGAGGGTATCGCTGTTTGGAAGCTGTAAGTACTTCACTTACGTAATATACTGGCCTCTGATGGCTACGTGTTGGTGAACCCCAAGAGGAAGGTTATGATGTAGACAGCAGAAGTTTTCCCTTGAATAATCTACCCAAGGTTTAATCGGACCAGTAGGACTTGACGATCTATCGGAAGGTTGTTGATGTTGACTCCCCCTGGCGCTAGGGAGCTTGCACCAACGTGGAATCTGCACAGACACAAACCAGAACTTTGCCCAACACGAAACAGAGAGGTTGTCAATCTCTCCGGTCTTGCAGAAACAAAGAGTTAAACGTATGGTGTGGAAAACAGCAGGAAAAACAGCAAGTAACAGGAAACAGATGATTGCAGCAGGTTGTGTAAACAGTATGAGGAAATTGGACCAGGGTCCACAGTTCACTAGTGGTGTCTCTCTCAGAACAGATAACTAGCATGTTGGGTAAACAAATTACAGCTGGGCAATTGACAAATAGAGAGGGCATAACAATGCAATACATGCCAAGATGTCTACTATGAAATCTAGTTGGGCATTACAACAAAGTACATAGACCGTTATTCCAACCGCATCTATGCCTAAATAATCCACCTTCAAGGCAGCATCCGCATCCTATTCAGTATTAAGTTGCTAACAACAGATTATTGCATGAAGTAAAGTGTGTAATGTAATCAATACAAGTGCCCTTGGACACTGCACCAATGTTTTATCCCTAGTAGCAACAGCACATCTACCATCTTAGACCTTTCTGTCACTGATCCAGATATCTAGAGACTGAACCCACTATCGAGCATAAATACCCCCTCTTGGAGTCACAAGCATCTACTTGGCCAAAGCATCTACTAGCAACGGAGAGCATGCAAGATCAAGAGCACATAGATAAACAACTTGAATAAACATGGTATCAATATTCATCGGATCCCAGCAAACACAACATCTAGCATTACAATAAGATGATCTTGATCATGTTAGGCAGCTCACAAGATCTAAACATGGAGGCACAAGGTAGAGAGACAACCATCTAGCTACTGCTATGGACCCGTAGTCCAGGGGTGGACTACTCACGCATCACTCCGGAGGCAGGCATGGTGATGTAGAGCCCTCCGGTGATGATCTCCCCTCCGGCAGGGTGCCGGGAAGAGCTTCAGAACTCCTCCGATCTGAGATTGACGATGACGGCCGCGACGGAACTTTTCGTGGAATATGATCGACCGTAATAGGGTTTTCGCGTCGCGGAGAATATATAGGCGAAGAGGCGGCGTCGGTGGCCGAGGGGGGCCACCACGCCATAGGGGGGCGCGGGCCCACCCTGGGCCGCGCCCTAGTGTGGCGTGGCCCCCTGGTGGGTCTGCTCCGACTCCCCTTTGGACTCCGTGATCTCCTCGTGATATTATTGACGATGTCTTTTGTTTCGTCCAATTCCGAGAATATTTCCTTAATAGATTTTCTGAAACCAAAAACAGCAGAAAACAGGGAACTGGCACTGTGGCATCTTGTTAATAGGTTAGTCCCAGAAAATGCATAAAAATGATATAAAGTGTAACCAAAACATGTAGCAATTGATATAATAACAGCATGGAACATCAAAAATTATAGATACGTTTGAGACGTATCAAGCATCCCCAAGCTTAGTTCCTGCTCGTCCTCGAGTAGGTAAACGATAAAAACAGATAATTTTTGAAGTGACATGCTACCAACACAATCTTTGATCAAATAACAATGTAATGCACATGATCTGAATGAAGTGATCCAAGCCAATGGTCTATAGTTTGCAAGCAAGTAAATAAAGAGTAAACATAAGTGATCACACAAGTGCAAACTTTCATGAATAATACTATAAAACATTTAGAGATATAATAGTCTAACATAATAGTTAGCTCACAGCAGCAATAATTCTCAACATGAAAGTGTTTGTATCAACACAAAGGAAGATAATAGCTTCAGCATTTGCTTCAACTTTCAACATGTATATCATATAGATAATGTCAATGCAAAGAATATGATCAACCAAACACAAAGTTATGTAAAAACTGTTATACTGGAGTTGACAATGATGTTTGCTTAAGAGACAGAAAGAAGTGGGAAAACTGACTCAACATAAAAGTAAAAGAATGGCCCTTCGCAGAGGGAAGCAGGGATTAACATCATGTGCTAGAGCTGTAGTTCCCGAAGGCATATAGAGAGCATAAAATATTGTTTTGTAAGGTAATGGTGTATACAGGTGTCAACAAATCAGCAAATAGGCAATACTCTACTTCACTAGTTGATCAAACTTTACAAGAGCGGCTCCCATGAAGGACGTTATTTCTACCAGCGGGCAGATCATCCCTCTTCTCTTTTGTTTACACACTTGTGAACATTGCTTGACTGACGAATCAGGGGCAAAAAGATGTGAAGAGAATTGTTTGGTTAAAGTTGTAATTAATTGGGACTGGGCACCCCGTTGCCAGCTCTTTTTGCAAAATTATTGGATAAGCGGATGTATATGCCACTAGTCCAGGTGTGTAAAATTTGATCAACCAGGAAATAAAGACCACCTATCTACGTCCTTATGAGCTTTTCAAGTAGTGACACAAAAAGGATAATTGTTTTGAGTAGTTAGTAGATAGCACATGAAGAAATTTACTTGGAATGGTGAAAACACCACATAATAGGTAGGTATGGTGGACACAGGTGGCATGGATTTGGCTCAAGGTTTTGGATGTACAAGAAGCATTCCCTCTTAGTACAGAGTTTAGGCTAGCAAGGTTATTATAAGCAAACATCATTATCAACTGGAATAGCAAGAGTGTACATAAAACACAAGGTTTGACGAACCATAGACTCCCACTGTCTTCCTTGTTAACACATAGCCTTCATCCAAAAATTATCTAGACTACTATGGACTTCCAATTATGCAACAGATTATTATAGCAGAAAATCCTTATAGTAGTTCTTCATTAATAGCCATTACTTACATGATGCACAAGCTTAAACATTAATTACTTGACAGCTCAAAACAATTGGCAAGCATCAAATTACTCAAGACAACGATCTAAAAAGATTCATGTAAGCATTTTATACCACTACCACATGCATAGCATTTTTCTGGTCCAACCAAACACCAATCAACTTATTTGACAACTCTCCAAACAGATATAAGTGAAGCAAGAGAGTACTTTCTTCAAAAGAAACTGAAAGCTCTAACAAGAGATACATGAAAAACTGAGAGCTAACAGCAATAACAGCAACTAGACAGGAATACTCAACAAGTATAAGTGAAGCACAAGAGTATTCTAATGAAAAAGTGGAGCGTGTCTCTCTCCCAAACATGAATACTAGGATCCAACAAGTATAGCACAGCAAACAAAACAAAACAAACTGAAAACAAAAACACACTGACGCTCCAAGGAAGAGTACACTAGCATGAAGCAATAAAAATATAGCACCATTAGAGATGACCTGATAATTTGTAGATGAAGAAGGGGATGCCTTGGGCATCCCCAAGCTTAGATGCTTGAGTCTTCTTGAAATATGCTGGGGAGGTAAGCCTCCCCAAGCTTAAGCTCTTCACTCTTCTTGATCATGTAATATCATTCTCCTCTATCAACACTTGAAAACTTCCTTCACACCAAAACTTAACAGCTTTTCTCATTAGCAGGTTAGTGCACTAAAAGATAATACTTCAAAGTTCTAGCAAAGACAAAACTCACAAGCCAACTATTTTAAACATTAGCCACTGTTACTAGGCTCAAGTGGGCACTTTTACACGAAAAGAAACCACTTAAAAACTTGTAAAAGAGAGAATGCAAAATAAAAGACAGAATCTGTCAAACCAGAACAGTCTGTAATGACGAATTTTTTCGAGGCACTTACGATGCTCAGATGAAGAACTTTTGAAATAATGAAAGTTGCGTAACATCATCAGGAACATGCACAAAAAGTTTCAGCATTTTTCGATTTTTTCTGATTTTCTACTGAATTAAACGGTGACGAACAGCAATCTGTCCCAATGCAGTCCCGAAAATAAAAACCAACTTTGCATTAGTAACTCTCCTTGGCACAACAAAACAGCAAATAAAAGATACAAAGGAGTTGCTACAGAGGTAAACAAGCATCCTTGACTCAAGAAAACAAAAATAAAACAGCAAATAAAAACATGGGTTATCTCCCAGAAGTGCTTTTCTTTAATGCCTTTGAGCTAGGCATGAAGAGATGCATCAAGTATTGTCAAGACCAGAAACATCAAGGTTCCCAAAAGCTTCAGATAAATCATAATTCACAACAAGAGGGGTTTTCATTTTAGCTAGTTCTTGAGAAGAAAACTTGAGAGGCCCACTGCAAGCTTTATTAGTAAATTCATAAAATCCATTATCCAGCACATCAGAAGTTGAAAGTTTTGGTTTAGGCCCCTTAGGTACATACATGAATTTCTTTCCTTTATCTAGAATATACCCTTGCTTCTTAGTTTTGAAAGAGGAAAAAGTATTACTCATGGTGTCAATGACTTCCTCTATCTCCTCAATCCTAGAGTTTTGATCATGATTTTTAAAGCAAGTTTCTAGAGCAACAATTCTTTTATTAAGATCTTCCAAGGATTTATCAAATTTTTCAGTGTTCTCAAGTAGTTTTTCAAGCTTAACATCAATACTTGGAAGATTCTCTACAACCTCAAGCTTTTTCATAACATCCTCAAGAGAGACTTCAATTTTAATTTCATTAACAGGTGGTATTCCTACTAGACTTTCAAGGATGTAGCTAGCCTCTAGAGCAGGTGTTCCTAGGAAGTTACCCCCTGTCAAAGTGTCCAAAACATATCTATACCAATTGGTAATGCCAACATAAAAGTTCCTAAGAAGGATTGTAGTGGAATGTTTTTTAGCACACCTATGATGAGCATTACTAATTCTGTACCAAGCATCTTTTAAACTTTCTCCCCCTTGTTGCTTAAAAGTTCGAACCTCAACCTCAGGAGATGAAACAAAATAAGAAGAACCAGACATGATGAGCAAACCGAAATAAACTAGATGCAGGAATTTAATTTTTTTGGGTTTTTGATTTTTAACAGCAAGCAAAACAAAACTAAAACAAGACAAAAACAAAGTAAAGAGATTGGAACTGAGAGACTCCCCTTTCCAATAGCCTCCAAGTCCCCGGCAACGGCGCCAGAAAACAGCTGGTGCCTGGTTGACGGGAGAGTATTTGAGGATGATGATGATGATGATGATGAGTACTTCCCCGGCAACGGCGCCAGAAAACAGCTTGATGGCTACGTGTTGGTGAACCCCAAGAGGAAGGTTATGATGTAGACAGCAGAAGTTTTCCCTTGAATAATCTACCCAAGGTTTAATCGGACCAGTAGGACTTGACGATCTATCGGAAGGTTGTTGATGTTGACTCCCCCTGGCGCTAGGGAGCTTGCACCAACGTGGAATCTGCACAGACACAAACCAGAACTTTGCCCAACACGAAACAGAGAGGTTGTCAATCTCTCCGGTCTTGCAGAAACAAAGAGTTAAACGTATGGTGTGGAAAACAGCAGGAAAAACAGCAAGTAACAGGAAACAGATGATTGCAGCAGGTTGTGTAAACAGTATGAGGAAATTGGACCAGGGTCCACAGTTCACTAGTGGTGTCTCTCTCAGAACAGATAACTAGCATGTTGGGTAAACAAATTACAGCTGGGCAATTGACAAATAGAGAGGGCATAACAATGCAATACAAGCCAAGATGTCTACTATGAAATCTAGTTGGGCATTACAACAAAGTACATAGACCGTTATTCCAACCGCATCTATGCCTAAATAATCCACCTTCAAGGCAGCATCCGCATCCTATTCAGTATTAAGTTGCTAACAACAGATTATTGCATGAAGTAAAGTGTGTAATGTAATCAATACAAGTGCCCTTGGACACTGCACCAATGTTTTATCCCTAGTAGCAACAGCACATCTACCATCTTAGACCTTTCTGTCACTGATCCAGATATCTAGAGACTGAACCCACTATCGAGCATAAATACCCCCTCTTGGAGTCACAAGCATCTACTTGGCCAAAGCATCTACTAGCAACGGAGAGCATGCAAGATCAAGAGCACATAGATAAACAACTTGAATAAACATGGTATCAATATTCATCGGATCCCAGCAAACACAACATCTAGCATTACAATAAGATGATCTTGATCATGTTAGGCAGCTCACAAGATCTAAACATGGAAGCACAAGGTAGAGAGACAACCATCTAGCTACTGCTATGGACCCGTAGTCCAGGGGTGGACTACTCACGCATCACTCCGGAGGCAGGCATGGTGATGTAGAGCCCTCCGGTGATGATCTCCCCTCCGGCAGGGTGCCGGGAAGAGCTTCAGAACTCCTCCGATCTGAGATTGACGATGACGGCCGCGACGGAACTTTTCGTGGAATATGATCGACCGTAATAGGGTTTTCGCGTCGCGGAGAATATATAGGCGAAGAGGCGGCGTCGGTGGCCGAGGGGGCCACCACGCCATAGGGGGGCGCGGGCCCACCCTGGGCCGCGCCCTAGTGTGGCGTGGCCCCCTGGTGGGTCTGCTCCGACTCCCCTTTGGACTCCTGTGATCTCCTCGTGATATTATTGACGATGTCTTTTGTTTCGTCCAATTCCGAGAATATTTCCTTAATAGATTTTCTGAAACCAAAAACAGCAGAAAACAGGGAACTGGCACTGTGGCATCTTGTTAATAGGTTAGTCCCAGAAAATGCATAAAAATGATATAAAGTATAACCAAAACATGTAGCAATTGATATAATAACAGCATGGAACATCAAAAATTATAGATACGTTTGAGACGTATCAGCCTCTGGACTGGGTACTCCTTTTCCGGCTCCTGCCTTTCTACAACTGCGACCGCGCTCACTGCTCGCGAGTTTGCGGCTATGTAAAGTAGCATGGGTTCTTTATCCCTGGGAGCCGCCAAGATTGGAGCATTTGTCAACTGGTTTTTCAGGGTCGTGAGGGCTTCATCAGCTTCCGCGTTCCAAACAAAGGTATCAGATTTCTTTAGTAACCGGTACAGGGGTAGGGCCTTTTCTCCTAGCCTTGATACGAATCGACTTAGGGCTGCAACACATCCTGTGAGCCACTAAACATCTTTGTGGCTTTCTGGCTTCTTGAGCTCGGTAATGGCCTTTATCTTCTCTGGATTGGCCTCTATGCCTCTTTTTTATACTATAAAATCGAGGAGTTTTCCTGCTGGCACTCCGAAAATGCATTTTGTCGGGTTCAGCTTCATGTTGTATTTCCGCAAATTGGCGAAGGTTTCCTCAAGATCGCCGATGAGGTCCCTTCCCTTCTGTGACTTGACCACGATGTCGTCAACGTAAGCGTGTACATTGCGACCTATTTGCTCATGTAAGCAATTCTGTATGCACCTCTGGTAAGTCGCATCTGCGTTCTTCAACCAAACGGCATGCTGACGTAACAGAAGGCTTCGAAAGGTGTGACGAAGGATGTCTTTTCCTGATCTTCCTCCTTCATCTTGATCTGATGATAGCCTGAGTAGGCGTCCCGAAAACACAGCAATTCATAACCAGCCGTTGAGTCAATCACTTGATCAATCCGTGGTAGGGCAAATGGATCCTTTGGGCATGCTTTGTTAAGGCTCGTGTAATCGATGCACATGCGCCAAGTACCGTTCTTCTTCATGACCAGGACCGGGTTTGCCACCCATTTGGGATGAACTACTTATGTGATGAATCATGCGGCTAGTAGCCGAGCTATTTCCTCGCCTATTGCTTTTCTTCTATCATCGTGAAAGCATCGTAGTGGTTGCTTCACTGGTTTAGCCATCGGGTCCACATTGAGGCTATGCTCTTGTAACGCCCCGGGGTTTTTCCCCAATTAGTTTTGTCAGTTTTTTTTTTGCATCGTCATGACATCACGCATCATGAGCATCGCATTAATTTGACAATAAATTATTTTGCTAAACTCTATTTTGTTGTCTCGAAATATTCCCCTCCTTTTCTTTTGTTCGACGCCGTTCCGAAATTTTGTTTGTCAAAAGAATTGCAAAATAAAAAATTGTGTGTGAGAGAGAGTAGCCTAGCTAGGCCCAGAAAGCCTAGCAAGCCCACCTAAGCTGAAACCCTAGGGTTTCCCCTGGAAACTTCTACCTCCACCCCCTGCATCTTGCAGCCACCCTCCTCTGTTTTCTCCTTTTTACAAGCAGGTCCTCCCACCCTTATCCTCTTCTTTTTCTTTTTACCTTCGGGTCCCTAGCCTTATCTTCTTCCTCTTATCTCTTTCTTCCTTCTTCCCGTAGCCACACAACCTCCCGCACCGGTCTCCTCCGCGTCGCCCCAGCGTCGGCCAGCGCCGCCGCCGCCCCATGGCCGGCAGCCTCCCCTCTCCCCTCTCCCTGGTGCCGCGCCCCTTTCTCCCTCTCCTCGCTCACCTCCCTGCCCTGACGCTCTCTCCTCCCGTCTGCCCTCACCGAGCCCCTGCTCGCCTCTTCCTCCTCCGCCCCGGCGCCCTGGCCGCCTTCTCGCGCTCTGCTTGATTGCGTGGATCACACGTTCGCTGGGAGACCCCAAGAGGAAGGTATGATGCAGTATAGAAGCAGTTTTCCCTCAGTATGAAACCAAGGTTTAATCGAACCAGTAGGAGCAAGAAATCACTTCGGAAGGTTGTCAGTGGCGCGTTGACGTGGAATCTGCACACAACACAATCAAACTACTTTGCCCCAACGAAACAGTGAGGTTGTCAATTTCACCGGCTTGCTGAAAACAAAGGATTAAACATATGGTGTGGAAAACAGTAGTAAATTGCAGAGAATGAAAAGGAACAGTGTTTGGTTGTATTATCAGTGCAAAAGAATGGACCGGGTCCACAGTTCACTAGTGGTGTCTCTCCATAACAGATAACTAACATGCTGGGTGAACAAATTACAGCTGGGCAATTGACAAAATATTGAGCGCATGACAATGCATATATATGACATGATGATTACTATGATATTCATGTGGGCATTACGACAAAATACATAGACCGTTATCCAACAGCGTCTATGACTAATAATCCACCGCCAGGTTGTCATACCGAGTTCCCCGTTGGTATTAAGTTGCAAGCAACGGATAATTGCATTAAGTAATGTGCGTAAAGTAAAAAATGCATTAGACCTAACGGCGTACCCTTAAGCTAAGCATCGGTTATTTTATCCCTAGTGGCAACAGCACATCCACAATCTTAGAAGTTATTGTCACTCTCCCAGATTACCGGAGGCATGAACCCACTATCTAGCATAAATACTCACTCTTGGAGTTACAAGCATCTACTTGGCCAAAGCATCTACTAGTAACGGAAAGCATGCAAGATCATAAATAACATATAAGATAGATTGATAATCAACTTGACATAGTATTCAATATTCATCGGATCCCAGCAAACACAACATGTAGCATTACAATAAGATGATCTTGATCATGATAGGCAGCTCACAAGATCTAAACATGATAGCATAAAGTGGAGAGACAACCATCTAGCTACTGCCATGGACCCGTAGTCCAAGGATGAACTACTCACGCATCACTCCGGAGGCAGGCATGGTGATGTAGAGCCCTCCGGTGATGATTCCCCTCTCCGGCAGGGTGCCGGGAAGAGCTTCTGAACCCTCCCGAGCTAGGGTTGACGGCGGCGGCGTCTCTGGAACTTTTCGTGGATAATGGCTCGGGTATTTAGGGTTTTCGCGTCGGGAGGAATAAATAGGCGAAAGGGCGGCGGCTGCGGAGCCACGAGGGCCCCACACCACCCCACGGCGCGGCAGGGGGGCCCGCGGCCCCATGGTGTGGGCGCCACGTGGCTCCCCTCCGTGTCTCCTCTGGACTCCGTCTTCGTGTTGGAAAAATAGGTTCTGTCCAAGTTTCGTCCAATTCCGAGAATATTTCCAGACTAGCTTTTCTGGAATACAAAAACAGCAGAAAACAGGAACTGGCACTGTGGCATCTTGTTAATAGGTTAGTCCCAGAAAATGCATAAAAATGCTATGAAGTGTATATAAAACATGTAACAATTGGTATAATATCAACATGGAACATCAGAAATTATAGATACGTTTGAGACGTATCAAGCATCCCCAAGCTTAGTTCTACTCGTCCTCGAGTAGGTAAAACGATAAAAACAAAATAATTTCTGAGGTGACATGCTACAATCATAATCTTGATCAAAAATATTGTAAAGCACATGTTATGAATGAAGTGATCCAGGTCAATGGTCTATAGTTTGCTAGCAAGTAGATAATGAGCAAACAACTGAATCATATAAGCAAAAACTTTTCATGAATAGTACTTTCGAGACAAGCATCAAAGAGTTTTGCATAAGAGTTAACTCATAAAGCAATAGATTCTAAGTAAAAGGTATTTAACCAACACAAAGGAAGATTTAAGTTTCAGCAATTGCTTTCAACTTTCAACATATATATCTCATGGATATTTGTCAACACAAAGCATATAATAAGTGCAATATACGAGCATATAAAAATTGTTGCACCAAAGTTGACACTAGTGTTTGCTTCTAAGATAGAAAGAAGTAGGAAAACTGACTCAACATAAAAGTAAAAGAAAGGCCCTTCGCAGAGGGAAGCAGGGATTAAATCATGTGCTAGAGCTTTTTAAGTTTTTGAAATCATATAGAGAGTAAAAATAAGTTTTGAGAGGTGTTTGTTAATTGTCAACGAATCAGAAAATGGAAAGTACAATATGACCCCTGCCAACCAGACTTTTAAGAGCGGCTCCCATGAAGGACGTTATTTCTACCAGCAAGGCAGATCATCCCTCTTTCTCTTTTGTTTACACATGCAGATATTTCACTGTTTGTCATTGCTTGACTGATAAATCAGGGCAAAAATGTGAAGAGAATTAAGCGGTTAAAGTTGTAATTAATTGGGACTGGGCACCCCATTTGCCAGCTCTTTTTGCAAAATTAATGGATAAGCGGATGTATATGCCGCTAGTCCGGTGGTAAAGTCTGTTTGACAGTTGACATAAAGACATCCACCCCGTCCTCATGAGCTTGGTAAACATTGACACAAAATAGGAGTAATAAAGTTTGAATAGTTTAAAGGTAGCACATGAAAAATTTACTTGGAATGGCAAGAAATACCACATATAGGTAGTTATGGTGGACACAGATGGCATGGATTTGGCTCAAGGTTTTGGATGCACGAGAAGCATTCCCTCTCAGTACAGAGTTTAGGCTAGCAAGGTTATTTGAAGCAAACACAGGATATCAACCGACACAGCAAGGCTTATATGAAAACATATTGCAAGCATTATAAGACTCTACACTGTCTTCCTTGTTAACCAAACCCTTTTACTAGAAAATATCTAGACCTTAGAGATACCAATCATGCAAACCAAATTTCAACGAGCTTTACGGTAGTTCTTCATTAATAGGTTTTAACTACATGATACAAAAGCTTAAACATGAACTACTTGATAACTCAAAACAATTGACAAGTATCAAATTATCCAATACATGATCTACAAGAATATGTAAGCTTTTTCCATTATACCATCTACCACATGCAACATTTTCTGTTCCAACCAAACACCAATCAATTTATTTCAACATAAACTCTCCAAACAATTATAAGTGAAGCAAGAGAGTACTTTCTTTAAAAGAACTAACAGCTCTGAATAAGAGATGCATGAAAAACAGGAGCTAAAAGCATAGCAATAGCTAGATAAGAATACTCAACAAGTATAAGTGAAGAATAGGAGTATTCATATGAAAAAGCGGAGCGTGTCTCTCTCCCAATCAAGAATGCTGGGGTCCAATCAAGTTGACCATACGAAAAATAAAATACTGAAAATAAAAGCACACAGACGCTCCAAGTAAAGCACATATGATGTGAAAGAATTAAAATATAGTTTCACTAGAGATGACCTGATAAGTTGCTGATGAAGAAGGGGATGCCTTGGGCATCCCCAAGCTTAGACGCTTGAGTCTTCTTGAAATATGCTGGGGTGATCCATGGGAGCATCCCCAAGCTTAAGCTCTTCACTCTTCTTGATCACATTATATCATCCTTCTCTCTTGACCCTTGAAAACTTCCGCCACACCAAACTCAAAGTAATTCTCATTAGAGGGTTAGTGCACAATCAAAAACTCACATGTTCTATAAGGACACAAACATGACCGTTACTTTTAACATTAGCTACTGCCACTGATGTTATGTGAAGCTCTTCACCCTAAAAAAGAATTCCACTCAACACTAGTAAAAGAGAGAATGCGAAAAATAAAAGACAGAATCTGTCTAAACAGAACAGTCCGCAAAGACGAATTTTTTCGAGGCACTTACGTTGCTCAGATCGAAAAACTTTAAACTAACGAAAGATGCGTACATATCTGAGGATCACGCAAAAAAATTCAGATTTAAATAATTTTTCTGTGATTTTACAGAATTAAAACGGTGAACAGCAGAAATCTGTTCCTGCGCAGAAATCCAAATCTAGCATCATCTTCCTATTAGAGGCAATACTTGGCACAACAATGCGATAAAATAAAGATACAAAGGAATTGTTACAGAAGTAAACAACTCCTTGACTCAAAAAAAAAATTGTAGAGAATATTTCCTTAATAGATTTTCTGAAACCAAAACAGCAGAAAACAGGGAACTGACACTGTGGCATCTTGTTAATAGGTTAGTCCCAGAAAATGCATAAAAATGATATAAAGTATAACCAAAACATGTAGCAATTGATATAATAACAGCATGGAACATCAAAAATTATAGATACGTTTGAGACGTATCAGCCTCTGGACTGGGTACTCCTTTTCCGGCTCCTGCCTTTCTACAACTGCGACCGCGCTCACTGCTCGCGAGTTTGCGGCTATGTAAAGTAGCATGGGTTCTTTATCCCTGGGAGCCGCCAAGATTGGAGCATTTGTCAACTGGTTTTTCAGGGTCGTGAGGGCTTCATCAGCTTCCGCGTTCCAAACAAAGGTATCAGATTTCTTTAGTAACCGGTACAGGGGTAGGGCCTTTTCTCCTAGCCTTGATACGAATCGACTTAGGGCTGCAACACATCCTGTGAGCCACTAAACATCTTTGTGGCTTTCTGGCTTCTTGAGCTCGGTAATGGCCTTTATCTTCTCTGGATTGGCCTCTATGCCTCTTTTTTATACTATAAAATCGAGGAGTTTTCCTGCTGGCACTCCGAAAATGCATTTTGTCGGGTTCAGCTTCATGTTGTATTTCCGCAAATTGGCGAAGGTTTCCTCAAGATCGCCGATGAGGTCCCTTCCCTTCTGTGACTTGACCACGATGTCGTCAACGTAAGCGTGTACATTGCGACCTATTTGCTCATGTAAGCAATTCTGTATGCACCTCTGGTAAGTCGCATCTGCGTTCTTCAACCCAAACGGCATGCTGACGTAACAGAAGGCTTCGAAAGGTGTGACGAAGGATGTCTTTTCCTGATCTTCCTCCTTCATCTTGATCTGATGATAGCCTGAGTAGGCGTCCCGAAAACACAGCAATTCATAACCAGCCGTTGAGTCAATCACTTGATCAATCCGTGGTAGGGCAAATGGATCCTTTGGGCATGCTTTGTTAAGGCTCGTGTAATCGATGCACATGCGCCAAGTACCGTTCTTCTTCATGACCAGGACCGGGTTTGCCACCCATTTGGGATGAACTACTTATGTGATGAATCATGCGGCTAGTAGCCGAGCTATTTCCTCGCCTATTGCTTTTCTTCTATCATCGTGAAAGCATCGTAGTGGTTGCTTCACTGGTTTAGCCATCGGGTCCACATTGAGGCTATGCTCTTGTAACGCCCCGGGGTTTTTCCCCAATTAGTTTTGTCAGTTTTTTTTTTGCATCGTCATGACATCACGCATCATGAGCATCGCATTAATTTGACAATAAAATTATTTTGCTAAACTCTATTTTGTTGTCTCGAAATATTCCCTCCTTTTCTTTTGTTCGACGCCGTTCCGAAATTTTGTTTGTCAAAAGAATTGCAAAATAAAAAAATTGTGTGTGAGAGAGAGTAGCCTAGCTAGGCCCAGAAAGCCTAGCAAGCCCACCTAAGCTGAAACCCTAGGGTTTCCCCTGGAAACTTCTACCTCCACCCCCTGCATCTTGCAGCCACCCTCCTCTGTTTTCTCCTTTTTACAAGCAGGTCCTCCCACCCTTATCCTCTTCTTTTTCTTTTTACCTTCGGGTCCCTAGCCTTATCTTCTTCCTCTTATCTCTTTCTTCCTTCTTCCCGTAGCCACACAACCTCCCGCACCGGTCTCCTCCGCGTCGCCCCAGCGTCGGCCAGCGCCGCCGCCGCCCCATGGCCGGCAGCCGCCCTCTCTCCCTCTCCCTCTCCCCTGGTGCCGCGCCCCTTTCTCCCTCTCCTCGCTCACCTCCCTGCCCTGACGCTCTCTCCTCCCGTCTGCCCTCACCGAGCCCCTGCTCGCCTCTTCCTCCTCCGCCCCGGCGCCCTGGCCGCCTTCTCGCGCTCTGCTTGATTGCGTGGATCACACGTTCGCTGGGAGACCCCAAGAGGAAGGTATGATGCAGTATAGAAGCAGTTTTCCCTCAGTATGAAACCAAGGTTTAATCGAACCAGTAGGAGCAAGAAATCACTTCGGAAGGTTGTCAGTGGCGCGTTGACGTGGAATCTGCACACAACACAATCAAACTACTTTGCCCCAACGAAACAGTGAGGTTGTCAATCTCACCGGCTTGCTGAAAACAAAGGATTAAACGTATGGTGTGGAAAACAGTAGTAAATTGCAGAGAATGAAAAGGAACAGTGTTTGCAGTTGGTTGTATTATCAGTGTAAAAGAATGGACCGGGGTCCACAGTTCACTAGTGGTGTCTCTCCATAAAGATAACTAACATGCTGGGTGAACAAATTACAGCTGGGCAATTGACAAAATATTGAGCGCATGACAATGCATATATATGACATGATGATTACTATGATATTCATGTGGGCATTACGACAAAATACATAGACCGTTATCCAACAGCGTCTATGACTAATAATCCACCGCCAGGTTGTCATACCGAGTTCCCCGTTGGTATTAAGTTGCAAGCAACGGATAATTGCATTAAGTAATGTGCGTAAAGTAAACAAATGCATTAGACCTAACGGCGTACCCTTAAGCTAAGCATCGGTTATTTTATCCCTAGTGGCAACAGCACATCCACAATCTTAGAAGTTATTGTCACTCTCCCAGATTACCGGAGGCATGAACCCACTATCTAGCATAAATACTCACTCTTGGAGTTACAAGCATCTACTTGGCCAAAGCATCTACTAGTAACGGAAAGCATGCAAGATCATAAATAACATATAAGATAGATTGATAATCAACTTGACATAGTATTCAATATTCATCGGATCCCAGCAAACACAACATGTAGCATTACAATAAGATGATCTTGATCATGATAGGCAGCTCACAAGATCTAAACATGATAGCATAAAGTGGAGAGACAACCATCTAGCTACTGCCATGGACCCGTAGTCCAAGGATGAACTACTCACGCATCACTCCGGAGGCAGGCATGGTGATGTAGAGCCCTCCGGTGATGATTCCCCTCTCCGGCAGGGTGCCGGGAAGAGCTTCTGAACCCTCCCGAGCTAGGGTTGACGGCGGCGGCGTCTCTGGAACTTTTCGTGGATAATGGCTCGGGTATTTAGGGTTTTCGCGTCGGGAGGAATAAATAGGCGAAAGGGCGGCGGCTGCGGAGCCACGAGGGCCCCACACCACCCCACGGCGCGGCAGGGGGGCCCGCGGCCCCATGGTGTGGGCGCCACGTGGCTCCCCTCCGTGTCTCCTCTGGACTCCGTCTTCGTGTTGGAAAAATAGGAGGTTCTGTCCAAGTTTCGTCCAATTCCGAGAATATTTCCAGACTAGCTTTTCTGGAATACAAAAACAGCAGAAAACAGGAACTGGCACTGTGGCATCTTGTTAATAGGTTAGTCCCAGAAAATGCATAAAAATGCTATGAAGTGTATATAAAACATGTAACAATTGGTATAATATCAACATGGAACATCAGAAATTATAGATACGTTTGAGACGTATCAAGCATCCCCAAGCTTAGTTCTACTCGTCCTCGAGTAGGTAAAACGATAAAAACAAAATAATTTCTGAGGTGACATGCTACAATCATAATCTTGATCAAATAATATGTAAAGCACATGTTATGAATGAAGTGATCCAGGTCAATGGTCTATAGTTTGCTAGCAAGTAGATAATGAGCAAACAACTGAATCATATAAGCAAAAACTTTTCATGAATAGTACTTTCGAGACAAGCATCAAGAGTTTTGCATAAGAGTTAACTCATAAAGCAATAGATTCTAAGTAAAAGGTATTTAACCAACACAAAGGAAGATTTAAGTTTCAGCAATTGCTTTCAACTTTCAACATATATATCTCATGGATATTTGTCAACACAAAGCATATAATAAGTGCAATATACGAGCATATAAAAATTGTTGCACCAAAGTTGACACTAGTGTTTGCTTCTAAGATAGAAAGAAGTAGGTAAACTGACTCAACATAAAAGTAAAAGAAAGGCCCTTCGCAGAGGGAAGCAGGGATTAAATCATGTGCTAGAGCTTTTTAAGTTTTTGAAATCATATAGAGAGTAAAAATAAGTTTTGAGAGGTGTTTGTTAATTGTCAACGAATCAGAAAATGGAAAGTACAATATGACCCCTGCCAACCAGACTTTTAAGAGCGGCTCCCATGAAGGACGTTATTTCTACCAGCAAGGCAGATCATCCCTCTTTCTCTTTTGTTTACACATGCAGATATTTCACTGTTTGTCATTGCTTGACTGATAAATCAGGGCAAAAATGTGAAGAGAATTAAGCGGTTAAAGTTGTAATTAATTGGGACTGGGCACCCCATTTGCCAGCTCTTTTTGCAAAATTAATGGATAAGCGGATGTATATGCCGCTAGTCCGGTGGTAAAGTCTGTTTGACAGTTGACATAAAGACATCCACCCCGTCCTCATGAGCTTGGTAAACATTGACACAAAATAGGAGTAATAAAGTTTGAATAGTTTAAAGGTAGCACATGAAAAATTTACTTGGAATGGCAAGAAATACCACATATAGGTAGTTATGGTGGACACAGATGGCATGGATTTGGCTCAAGGTTTTGGATGCACGAGAAGCATTCCCTCTCAGTACAGAGTTTAGGCTAGCAAGGTTATTTGAAGCAAACACAGGATATCAACCGACACAGCAAGGCTTATATGAAAACATATTGCAAGCATTATAAGACTCTACACTGTCTTCCTTGTTAACCAAACCCTTTTACTAGAAAATATCTAGACCTTAGAGATACCAATCATGCAAACCAAATTTCAACGAGCTTTACGGTAGTTCTTCATTAATAGGTTTTAACTACATGATACAAAAGCTTAAACATGAACTACTTGATAACTCAAAACAATTGACAAGTATCAAATTATCCAATACAATGATCTACAAGAATATGTAAGCTTTTTCCATTATACCATCTACCACATGCAACATTTTCTGTTCCAACCAAACACCAATCAATTTATTTCAACATAAACTCTCCAAACAATTATAAGTGAAGCAAGAGAGTACTTTCTTTAAAAGAACTAACAGCTCTGAATAAGAGATGCATGAAAAACAGGAGCTAAAAGCATAGCAATAGCTAGACAAGAATACTCAACAAGTATAAGTGAAGAATAGGAGTATTCATATGAAAAAGCGGAGCGTGTCTCTCTCCCAATCAAGAATGCTGGGGTCCAATCAAGTTGACCATAAGAAAAATAAAATACTGAAAATAAAAGCACACAGACGCTCCAAGTAAAGCACATATGATGTGAAAGAATTAAAATATAGTTTCACTAGAGATGACCTGATAAGTTGCTGATGAAGAAGGGGATGCCTTGGGCATCCCCAAGCTTAGACGCTTGAGTCTTCTTGAAATATGCTGGGGTGATCCATGGGAGCATCCCCAAGCTTAAGCTCTTCACTCTTCTTGATCACATTATATCATCCTTCTCTCTTGACCCTTGAAAACTTCCGCCACACCAAACTCAAAGTAATTCTCATTAGAGGGTTAGTGCACAATCAAAAACTCACATGTTCTATAAGGACACAAACATGACCGTTACTTTTAACATTAGCTACTGCCACTGATGTTATGTGAAGCTCTTCACCCTAAAAAAGAATTCCACTCAACACTAGTAAAAGAGAGAATGCGAAAAATAAAAGACAGAATCTGTCTAAACAGAACAGTCCGCAAAGACGAATTTTTTCGAGGCACTTACGTTGCTCAGATCGAAAAACTTTAAACTAACGAAAGATGCGTACATATCTGAGGATCACGCAAAAAAATTTCAGATTTAAATAATTTTTCTGTGATTTTACAGAATTAAAACGGTGAACAGCAGAAATCTGTTCCTGCGCAGAAATCCAAATCTAGCATCATCTTCCTATTAGAGGCAATACTTGGCACAACAATGCGATAAAATAAAGATACAAAGGAATTGTTACAGAAGTAAACAACTCCTTGACTCAAAAAAAAAAAATTGCAGAAATAAAATAATGGGTTGTCTCCCATAAGCGCTTTTCTTTAACGCCTTTCAGCTAGGCGCAGAAAGTAAGAATCAAGTGTTTCCAAGTGATGAAGCATCAACAGAATAATTTGCTCTAACAATAGAATCAAAAGGTAACTTCATCTTCTTTCTAGGGAAGTGTTCCATACCTTTCTTGAGTGGGAATTGATATTTAATATTCCCCTCTCTCATATCAATAATAGCACCAACAGTTCTAAGAAAAGGTCTTCCCAAAACAATAGGACAAGAAGCATTGCATTCAATATCCAAAACAACAAAATCAACGGGGACAAGGTTATTGTTAACCATTATAAAAACATCATCAACTCTCCCCAAAGGTTTCTTTATAGTATTATCAGCAAGGTGAACATCCAAATAACAGTGTTCCAAAGGTGCTAAATCAAGCATATCATAGAGTTTCTTAGGCATAACAGAAATACTAGCACCAAGATCACATAAAGCATTGCAATCAAAATCATTCACTTCATTTTAATGATGGGCTCCCAACCATCTTCTAACTTCCTAGGGATAGAAGCTTCATGTTTTAATTTCTCTTCCCTAACTTGCATGAGAGCATTAGTAATATGTTTAGTAAAAGCCATGTTTATAGCACTAGCATTAGGACTTCTAGCTAGCTTTTGCAAGAACTTAATTACTTCAGAAATATTGCAACCATCAAAATCAAAATCATTATTATCAAAAGTAATAGGACCATTGTCTCCCACATCTCGAAAAATTTCAGCACTTTTATCAGGAACAGTTTCAGTGTTTTCAGGCAATTTTAAACGTTTTGCAACAGAAGTAGAGACATTGCCAACACCAATTACTTTACCATTGATAGTAGGAGGTTTGTTAACACTTGAGTTTATAGCATTTTCAGTAGTAGTAATAGTATAAACTCTAGCAATACTATTCTTTTTAGCAATTTCATCCTCTCTTGCCCACCTAGCATGTAAATCAGCTAACATCCTCACATTATTATCAATTTTAACTTGTATAGCATTGAGAGTTTTGCTCTCTTTAACATCATGAGGCATAGTTTTAATTTTTAACAAATCAACATCAAGAGCAAGACTATCAACTTTAGAGGCAAGAACATCAATTTTCCCAAACTTTTCCTCAACAGATTTATTGAAAGCAGTTTGTGTACTAATAAAATCCTTAAGCATGACTTCAAGATCAGAGGGTACACTCTTATTATTGTTGTAGGAATTACCATAAGAATTAACATAACCATTGCCACTATTAAAAGGATAGGGCTTATAATTGTTATTACCAAAATTATTCCTATAAGCATTGTTGTTGAAATTATTATTTTTAATGAAGTTCACATCAACATGCTCTTCTTGAGCAACCAAAGAAGCTAAAGGAACATTATTTGGATCAACATGCATTTTCCATTTGTAAGCATAGACATAATAGTATCAATCTTATCACTCAAGGAAGAGGTTTCTTCAACAGAATTTACCTTCTTACCTTGTGGAGCTCTTTCGGTGTGCCATTCAGAATAATTATCATCTTTGTTGCAGCACCCAAAGTGATGGACATAAAGGTACCTCCAGAGGCCGAATCCAATAGGTTTCTTGAAGAAAAATTTAGTCCTGCATAAAAGGTTTGGATGATCATCCAAGCAGTCAGTCCATGGGTGGGACAATTCTTTACCAATGATTTCATTCTCTCCCAAGCTTGAGCAACATGCTCATTATCAAATTGTTTGAAATTCATAATGCTACTTCTCAAAGATATAATCTTAGCAGGAGGATAGTATTTTCCTATGAAAGCATTTTTGCATTTAGTCCATGAATCAATACTATTTCTAGTCAAAGATAGCAACCATTCTTTAGCACGTCCTCTCAAAGAGAAAGGAAAAAGTTTCAGTTTAATAATATCACCATCTACATCCTTATACTTTTGCATCTCACAAAGTTCAACAAAATTATTAAGGTGAGCAGCAGCATCATCAGTACTAACACCAGAGAATTGCTCTTTCATAACAAGATTTAAAAGTGCAGGTTTAATTTCATAGAATTCTGCGTTAGAAGCAGGTGGAGCAATAGGTGTACTAATGAAATCATTGTTGTTCGTGCTAGTGAAATCACACAACTTAGTGTTCTCAGGGGTACTCATTTTAGCAAAATTAAAACAAAACAGAAAGATAACAACTTGAAAATAAAAGTAACTAATTTTTTTGTGTTTTTGATAAATAAAGCAAACAAGACTAAATAAAAATAAACTAAGCAAGACAATAACAAAGTAAAGAGATTGGAAGCGTGAAACTCCCCTTGCAGAAATCCTCTTGCTTCCCAATATGGCGTCAGAAAATATGGCGTGTGGAAGGAAGGCAAGGAGATTGCTGAACCGAAGTGCTTCTGCTCCCCGGCAACGGCGCCAGAAAATATGCTTGATTGCGTGGATCACACGTTCGCTGGGAGACCCCAAGAGGAAGGTATGATGCAGTATAGCAGCAGTTTTCCCTCAGTATGAAACCAAGGTTTAATCGAACCAGTAGGAGCAAGAAATCACTTCGGAAGGTTGTCAGTGGCGCGCTGACGTGGAATCTGCACACAACACAATCAAACTACTTTGCCCCAACGAAACAGTGAGGTTGTCAATCTCACCGGCTTGCTGAAAACAAAGGATTAAACGTATGGTGTGGAAAACAGTAGTAAATTGCAGAGAATGAAAAGGAACAGTGTTTGCAGTTGGTTGTATTATCAGTGTAAAAGAATGGACCGGGGTCCACAGTTCACTAGTGGTGTCTCTCCATAAAGATAACTAACATGCTGGGTGAACAAATTACAGCTGGGCAATTGACAAAATATTGAGCGCATGACAATGCATATATATGACATGATGATTACTATGATATTCATGTGGGCATTACGACAAAATACATAGACCGTTATCCAACAGCGTCTATGACTAATAATCCACCGCCAGGTTGTCATACCGAGTTCCCCGTTGGTATTAAGTTGCAAGCAACGGATAATTGCATTAAGTAATGTGCGTAAAGTAAACAAATGCATTAGACCTAACGGCGTACCCTTAAGCTAAGCATCGGTTATTTTATCCCTAGTGGCAACAGCACATCCACAATCTTAGAAGTTATTGTCACTCTCCCAGATTACCGGAGGCATGAACCCACTATCTAGCATAAATACTCACTCTTGGAGTTACAAGCATCTACTTGGCCAAAGCATCTACTAGTAACGGAAAGCATGCAAGATCATAAATAACATATAAGATAGATTGATAATCAACTTGACATAGTATTCAATATTCATCGGATCCCAGCAAACACAACATGTAGCATTACAATAAGATGATCTTGATCATGATAGGCAGCTCACAAGATCTAAACATGATAGCATAAAGTGGAGAGACAACCATCTAGCTACTGCCATGGACCCGTAGTCCAAGGATGAACTACTCACGCATCACTCCGGAGGCAGGCATGGTGATGTAGAGCCCTCCGGTGATGATTCCCCTCTCCGGCAGGGTGCCGGGAAGAGCTTCTGAACCCTCCCGAGCTAGGGTTGACGGCGGCGGCGTCTCTGGAACTTTTCGTGGATAATGGCTCGGGTATTTAGGGTTTTCGCGTCGGGAGGAATAAATAGGCGAAAGGGCGGCGGCTGCGGAGCCACGAGGGCCCCACACACCCCACGGCGCGGCAGGGGGGCCCGCGCGGCCCCATGGTGTGGGCGCCACGTGGCTCCCCTCCGTGTCTCCTCTGGACTCCGTCTTCGTGTTGGAAAAATAGGAGGTTCTGTCCAAGTTTCGTCCAATTCCGAGAATATTTCCAGACTAGCTTTTCTGGAATACAAAAACAGCAGAAAACAGGAACTGGCACTGTGGCATCTTGTTAATAGGTTAGTCCCAGAAAATGCATAAAAATGCTATGAAGTGTATATAAAACATGTAACAATTGGTATAATATCAGCATGGAACATCAGAAATTATAGATACGTTTGAGACGTATCACCGCTCGTGGCCACCTCGCGCCCCGGCCGTCGGTCCTCGCGTCCTCGACCTCGAGCTCGCGCCCGGCGCCGCCCCTGCTCTGTCCCTCACCTCGACGCACTCCGGCCGCTTCTCCTCTTCCCCGCCCGCCATCCTCCGGCCGCGCGCCGCTCCGGCCGGCCGCCGGCCCGCGCTGTTGACGCCACACGACGCCGGCGCCGCGGTAGCTCGGCCCGCACCCGAGCCCCTCCACCTGCGCCTCCTCCTCTCCTTCCCGCACGCACGCGCACGGGAGAGCTCCACCGCCATGCTCGCACCCATGGCCGGCCCGACCCACTTCCGTGCTCCTCCGCTCTCATGCGTCCTCCTCTCCGCCTCGGCTCGCTGTGGTTGCCGCTCAGGCAGCGTCCCGCCTTCGCCCGCCGGGTGTTCAACGAAATGCCCGCAAGGCATCCGACGTTCTGCCCGTGTCCGTGATTGTCCACTCGAGGTGCTGCTCCGTGCGCTTGCGTGTGCTCCTTCTGGTGCCGGGTTGACGTGCCTGCCCGTGCCCGTGTGCCGTGTCCCTCCGTGAACCCGACCGTTGACAAGATCCGCCATGATGACGAGCCGTGAATGACGACGACCCTGACAAGTTCTCCGTGCTAGCGACCACTGGCAATATCCACGCCGTGTACCCCGTCCGTCGGCAAGACCTCCACCCGTGACGTCGTGTTTGCGTTGGCCGCCTTCGTGCGTGTCCGTGAACCCGTCGCCGCCGAAGACCGAATCCGACAAGAACGCCACCGACACCGAAGCCTGTGCCCCGTACAACGACGACCCGAGTACAAATACTTCGACCACTTCCACGACACCGACAAACGACGATGTCCCGGTTCGGCAACGACTACTTCCCCAACTTCGACCCGAGGATTCCGGCTTTGACCCCCGGAGTTCCTCGACCCCTCTTTCCAACGTGCGAACCCAAACCCGAGCCTATACCTATATACCTATTTTATAGAATGTCATCTATCTTGTGCATATCAAATCATTCATGCTTTTGTTGCATATCTTGGGTTGTGGGTAGTTAGTAATTCATCTGATAATTAAATATGGAGTGTGCGGGATATTCGTTCAATGTCCCGACTTCATTTAATTTTGTGTAGCTCACTCATGCCTTGTCTCACATGCTAAACAACATTTAATTTGTTGGTTAGATAAATAAGTTGAACCTATAATTAATTGTCGGAATCTCGGTTCCGCTTAATTTGGCTTAAGTTGCATCTTGCCCTGTCATGCATCATATCATGAACATGCTGGATCTTTTGCCGTAGTAGTAAGTGTTGCATCTTTTGCGCTTTTCAGTGTTTGTTGTTTCTTCGCGGATAAGACGTTGAGATGATGAGAGCAACGACAAGTTCTGCTTCCCCTACGGTGTTTCCAGGCAAGCTTTGCTCACTTGCTACCATAACAATGTCTTCCATTCTTGCCGTTGATCTATGCTATCCTTATATTACGATGCTTGTGTCTCGATCCCATTAATGTTTACCATGCAGCCACATACAGCCTTATACCTACATCCTAATACCTTGTTGCTTGTTTACTGTTGGCCTTGCGAGTCGTAGTTGCATGCTTAGGTCTGTTGTCGCAAGTCTGTCTTTTCTTTTGTATCACCTGCTTAGTATGATAGCCTGGTTCACTTTACTTAATATAATGTTAATGCTTGTGGGTAATGAACTAAATGATAAGGCACCCGGTGGAAGGCCAATCCGTTGGTGTTTTGTTCTGCTGAGTGTCGCCCTAGGAACTCAGTTCTTGTCCTCTTATCCAAGTACGAGCGCACTATCCACATGTGGGGTCCATGGTCCTGATGGCAATGGGTACCCATTACCCGCGTACCCAGTGGGTTTTTACCTATTAGGGTGAGGGTATGGAAAAAATATGTACCCATGGGTAAACAAATGGTAAAGAGTATGCACCCGTTGGGTATTGCGGGTGCGGGCATGGTACATCAAAACCCATACCCGCATACCCACATACCCAGCATATATGACATGTGGGTCCATAAACAAAGGTAATTCTGCAAAAAGAAATTCCAAAAAGAAGTCAAAAAGAAGTCCACGCCTCCAGCGTGCAGCCTCCTCGTATCCCTCGCAATTAACGCAGACTCCTCGACTCCAACGCTCTCATTTCCTCTCCTCAATGACCGCCTGCGCCCTTCCTTTTCTTCCTTCAATCCTCTCGTCTCATCTCCTCCTCATAGCAGTACCGCACCATCTCCTCATTCCTCAATCTCCTCCTCACGGCCACACCTCGCAGCCCTGCCGATTCCGACCACCGGCTTTGGTCGCCATGGAGTTCAGCGGAGGCGAGCTCCGCGTGGGTGACGTCCTGCTGGAGCAGGAGGAGATGGCACACGACGACCTCGCTGCGCCGCAGCCGAAATCCGAACGTGACCAGGAGCAGGAGAACGCCGGCGAGCAGGAGCGGAGTGGTTCTCAGGCGGCGGCATCTCTCGCTGCACGGCTCCGACATCCAGCGAGCAGGCAAGTTCCCGGCCGTCACTCTTCGACACCGAGTGGAGGGCGCGGCCATGGTCGCAAGGTGGCCCAGACCAGCCAGCGTCAACCAAGCACCAGGACCAGCAGGAAGCCGCCATTGCCGGCGCGCAAGCGCCCGGCAGCCACGGCGTGGTAACTTTACTGTTATCGTGTGTGTGTTGTGTGATTACTAGATAACCTATAAATGATCTGTAGTTCACGTGATTTGTAGTTTTGGAGAGAAATTTTGGACAGAAAATGTATCTAGTTTTGGACAGAAATTGCATTCGTTGTGTGATTACTGTATATCTTGTGCCTGAATATATTTTTATTATTCGTAATTTTGGACAAAAATTGCATGTAGTTTTGGATATAAATTTTACCTAGTTCTTGTGCATGTAATTTGTGAATGAGGTTCACTGAATATTTTTTCTTTGTAGCGATACAACGATGAATGAAGAGGGGAATCATTCTGGAGATAATGTTATTGATTTAGATGCTGATAATGGAGAGGACATGGAGAAGGAGTTGAGTGCTGCTGCTAAACGCAGGCTCACTTCTAAAGTTTGGAAGGAAATGGAGAAGTTACTGATTCGTGGAGAGTGGAAGGCAAAGTGTAACTATTGTCACACTTTACTTGCTACAGGGCCAAGGGCTGGAACTAATCATCTTGCCATACATCTCAATTCATTTACACTTCGGAAGATAAAGACTAGGACTGGCAAAACATTGAGCCAACCATCATTACTGTTGAGTGCTCAAGATGATGGAACTGTTGGAGTCGGCAGCTACACTTTTGATCAAGCTTATGCTAGAGAACAACTTGCTAACATGTTGGTATTACATGACTATCCATTGTCTATGGTGGACCATGTTGGTTTTAGGAGATTTGTTCATGCACTTCAGCCCCTATTCACGCTCCATACGAGAAATACATATAGGTAAATATGTTATTTATTTTATTCCATTTACTTCTGTTTTATACCCTGTTTTCTTGTACTATGCAATACGAAAATAACATATGTACTCTTATATTTTTGGTAGGAATGACATCGAGGAAAGGTACAATGAAGAAAGACAGAAGGCTATCCAGTACATGTTGAGTTGCCAATCAAGAGTCGCTGTTACCACTGATATGTGGACTGCCGACAACCAAAATAAGGGCTATATGGCTGTTACAGCACATTTCATTGATGAATCTTGGAAACTTAGGAGCATTTTGCTCAGGTATATTGCTCACAAGTCCCAAATTCATGTTTTAAGTTGTTTATTATGTTTTTATGCTCTCTAATTGTTTAACTTTGTGCAAATTGTAGGTTTATTTATGTCCCAGCACCACATAATGCAGATGTTATAGCTGAACAACTATATGAGTCCTTGGTTGCTTGGAATCTTGATGAAAAGCTCATGACTGTGACTGTTGACAACTGCACAACAAATGACAAGGCAATTGGGTTGATTGTGGACATGATAGGGAAGAAAAAGCTCATGTGTGAAGGTAAGATAGTTCATATGCGTTGCTGTGCCCATATCCTAAATCTTAGAGTGAAGGATGGGTTGGATGTGTTGAAGTCAGCTATTGATAACGTCCGTGAAAGTGTGGCTCATTGGATTGCCACGGCTAAGAGGTGGGAGAAGTTTGAGGAGATGGCAAAGTTTAAAAAAGTCAAAATAACAAGAAGGTTGAAACTTGATTGCAAGACTAGGTGGAACTCCACTTTCATAATGTTGGATATTGATTTACCTTATAGAGCTGTGTTTGAACGTGCAAAATCAGTTGACAAGCAATATGTGTCTCTACCTAGTGATAAAGAATGACAGTTTGCTATGGATGTTGTAGATAGACTAAGATTTCTATGAAATAACCGAGCTATTCTCTGGAACTGATTATGTGACTGCCAATATTTTCTTTCCTAAGATATGTGAAATTAAAATGAAAATGAGGCAGTGGGCAACTTCTAGCGACCCAATTATCAAGGAAATGGCAGAACAGGTGATCTTAAAATTTGACAAGTATTGGAAGGACATTCAAGGTCTAATGGGCATAGCTATACTTCTTGATCCTCGGTACAAGAAGCAGATGTTGGCAGCTTGTTTTGCCATGCTTAATGGAGTTGAGCCATCTTCGTATGAGTGTATGGAAAAGGTTGATGACATGGTTGCTAGTCTGCATGCAGTAATAAAGGAGTATGAATTGGAAGATGATGCATATCACCCGGCTGAAAGTAACGTGATTACTACATCAAAAACTCCTGCAATCATGAATGTCTTCCACAATATTGTAGCTCAACAAGCACCTACAGCAGCTAAACTTCAAGGTGAAATTGAGCAGTACTTGAGCGATGCCTTATTGCCTTATGTTGAAAAGTTCAATGTGTTGGACTGGTGGAAGGTTGCTGGAACAAGATATCCAACTTTGAGAAAGGTAGCAATAGATGTATTTGCTATTCCTGTCACAATTGTTGCTTCAGAATCAGCTTTTAGTATAAGTGGTCGAATAATTAATGAGCATAGGAGCCGTCTTACATCTCATATGTTGGAGGTCTTAGTGTGCTCACAAGATTGGCTTAGAAACAAGTTCAAAGGTAATCAAATTGTGCATTTTATTTACAGCCCCTCTTATGTTTCTCGATGCTCATACAGTCATACTCCTCCACTTTATTTATAGATGCTCATAATGGAGAAGCTAGCTTCTGGACATGTCTTCAAGACATCCAAGAGGGGATGGAGGTTTGTACTTACAGTTTACCAACAAATATGTGTGTAATTTAAATATTCAAATTGCTGTCATGATCTCATGTTCTTCAATTTATTGTTTGAACTAGGATTTGGCACTTTGACTTGGAAGAACTTGGAGCCTTGCGTTGGTTTGCTTGCTGGAGACGTGGAGCATTAGAGCAATTTATTAATGTTTGATGAACTTGGTTATGATCTTATATTCCCTGTCATATGAACCTTTATTGTAATCGTTAAGTTCTGAACTTCTAAAGTTGATTGTGATGCCATGTGACTGATTTGCACATGTATTGGCCGAAGTTAGAACTATATATATTTTTTATGCTTCTATGCACCTCTGCACATGTATTGGCCGTAGTTATGTTGGGCTGCAGCCTCTGCATTAAGGTTATTTTCGAATTACATAATGTTGTTATTTTCATATACATGATACATAGTATATCATGTTGAGTTTTTTTGGTGGGTTTACCCGTGGGTTTTTAATACCCACGTGGGTGCGGGTATGGTATAAAATTCCTACCCGTACGTGGGTGCGGGTGTGGTTAAAATTTGAGTACATGGGTACGGGTTTGGTTGAGCTCTACCCGCACCCATTGGGTGCAGGTGCCATCAGGAGTCCATGGGAACCCCCTCGACTTAGTACCGGATCTACCAACTTGTCCAGGAGCTGCAACTAGTTCGGGCTTTCCATTTGCTCATATGCATGTGCATGTTACTGATGATGAGAGGTTCAATGATATGGGGGGACATATAGGTGCGGTACGACACGAAGCGGACTTTCCTACTGTGGTCTGTTCCGCCTAGTGCGTAGTCGCAAACGATTGAGTCCGCTATGGAGGTATCGGCTGGACTTTGGACGCGAGTAACAACTCAGATGGGTGCCTCCCTGGACTTGTTGGTAGTGAAGATAAAACGTCTTGTCGCGACATCCTGCCGACACACCGACGGAAGTGTGTTACTGATGCATGTAAAATGCATACATGAACTTTGCATTATTTTACTTATATTCCAGTCATATTTGCATCATATAGGGTTATATCACTATTTTATAATGATTTTGGGAATATTTCATATGTTTCCTATGTTTCAGGGACCCAAACGACGTCCAAATGACCTGGAAATTTACGAGCATCAGTTTTTGGAAGGAACAAAGCGTGGGAGCGAAGGAAGCAAACAAGCGGAGGCCCGAGGGCCCAGATGAGTGGGCCCACGTGGCCCATGTACCTGGCCGCGTGGGACCCCCTTTTGGCCCTCGGAGCTCCGTTGCCGTCGATCTTTCCTCCACCGACTCCGTTTTGACCTAAAACCGCCTATAAAAATAGTCCCCCGACGTTCTCTGGAAGGAGCGCCGCAAAAACACAGAAACACCGAAACAGTGACCAGAGTTGCAGATTGGAGGGGGAAAACTTCGGTGGGGCGCTGCCGGCGTGGTCTCCATCTTCTCCAACGACTTCTCCACCGTCTCCATGATGAAGAGGGAGTAGTCCACCTCTGGACTATGGGTTTGTGGAAGTAACTTATGTATCTCTCTCTCTTGAGCTTCACTAATTAGTACCGTATGAGCTGCTGAACATGATTACGGTCATCTATGTAATACCTTTGTGGTGGATCTTTTTATGAGTTAATATATGTTTGAGATTGCAATGGTTTTGTTTCAGTTATGAAAGTAGATGCATATTATGTACCCCGTTCTTATTTACTTGTCATGATCAAGCATGTTTATGAGAGCGCGTGAGGGGGAACTGTGCATTAGTTGGAGTAACAGGGGGTGGCTAGTGCAGTGAACGTGAGAGAAAGTTCTGCGATCCACTTGGGTATCTCTACCTTACTTTGTTGCCTCACTAGGGATAAAAAGAAATACCATGCTACCGGAGATGTGGGTGTGACCATTGCCACTACTCCATGACTAGATCTAGCATGTTCTTATTTTAACTTCATGTCATGATACTTATTGCTATACTCTGAGTTATCTTAATTACTGAGGTGTTATGATTTAGTTCGCATCTTGGTGGAGTATAAGAGAGACTAATAACCAAAAGGTCTCTATGTTAGGACGTGATGCCCATATAATTATAACTTGTCATTAAACTGTTGTGTTGCAATCTCATATGTCAACTCTAGTGTTCCATTGTCTACCACTTTATTAAAGAGAGAGTGCATTTGTGAAACCATGAACCCCGGTCCATTTTTAATCATAAGAAACACCTTTCCAACCACTTTTCCATTTTCTGCCATTTAAAAATCCGAAAATACAAAAACACTTTTACATCTTGCATTCATCATATAAAACCCAAAAATATCATTTATCATTGCTACCACCATCCTTGCATATTTATTTACCACCATTGCATATTTATTTCTTGTTTGCATTGCATATTATCTTGATATCATTCTCACACCTTGTGCTTGACAACCACTAGGTGAGGTTGAGGACCAAAACATTTACTTTGTTTTGTAGGTAACCAAAAGAAGGATAGGAAAGATAAATCTTCACTACTGATTCCCCGAGAGTTCGATATTAAACCCTCGAGTCACCCCTCGTGGGGAAAACACGTCTTCCACTTACTACACACTCTGCACTTGGAGTCTCAACCTAACCCATTTACTTTTCACGCAGGTAACTACGTGAAGGGCCATCAAGACTGTTTTCTGGCGCCGTTGCCGGGGAATCATTGATGAAAGGTTTATCCAAGGGTCCCCTGCACTAGCTCTGTTTTCTGGCGCCGGGTTTATCCAAGGATATCTCACCAAGTCAACTTCATCACCAACTTGTGCTAACACCTAAGCTTGGGGAGGTTGCACCTACGTGAGCATCATCTTATCCATCTTTACCTTCAAAGCAATTTATCTTGTTTTGTTATTGTCTTGCATTTTATTTCGGTTTGCATATTTTATTTCAGTTTTGCATAAAAATTAAAAAACACATAAAACTTTATTAAAATGGCTTCTAGTGTTGAAATGAACAATTTTGGTCAATACTATGGAGAGTCGTTAATGGATGCTTGGTATAGAATTAAGGGCATTAGTAAAAATGGTGTCAACAAATATACCCTGCTACTTTGATAAGAAACTTTTATAATGGTCTAGATGGGTGGTCAAAATGTTTTCTAGACTCATTGACTAGTGGAAGATTTGCCTCTGGAAATCCCTCACATGCTAATAATCTAATGGAAAATCTATTTGGAATTCTATAGAATCAAAAGATGAAATTATGATCAAACAACTAAAAGTTTCTATGGATAGGTCAATATTATGTCTACAAACTTATATGGAAGATTATCCTACTAAAAATGAGATGCATTCATTTATCCTTCATACAAAATCTAGTATGAAGAAGACAAACAACACTATTTCGGGAATTTCTTTGAAAATGGAAACTATATTGAATTATGCCAAGTCTAAAAAGAAGTTGACTAGGGAATTAAATGAAAGAATATCTTCTATGTTGGGACCTTTAGACAAGGATATTAAGAATTATGTTGAAAAAGAGGATGATGTCCAAATAGCTTTGAATACTGCTTTAAGGAGAAGAAATGAGAATTTTGTTTGGATTGAGGAAGTTAAAATGCTTAGTGAAGTCAAGAAACCATTGTTTGACTTAGGGAATTGTAGCTTGCATGACTTAATATCTATCTTACAAAAATTTGCAAGTGATCCTTCCATCAACTATAACCAAGCTGGTTTTGGTTCTTATATTGCTAATCATGTGTTAAAAGAAAAGATTGCTAGGTACAACCAAGAGGCTATGATACCACCTAAGCTTGGGGATGTTTGGATCCCAAAGTCCTAGTAACCATTGGAAAAGAGACACACCATGCTATACTTGATCTAGGATCTAGTGTCTCTGTTTTATCTAAAGAATTATATGAAGTTCTTGAATTGAAAAATCTTGAAAAATGCTCTATTGAACTTGCACTTGCTGATGATTCCATTAAACATGCTTTAGGAAAAGTAAGTGATGTTATGGTAGAGTTACATATGACATTTGTGCCTGTTGATTTTCTAATCATGGATATGGGGAATAAAACCTCTAGTCCAATTATTCTTGGAAGACCTTTTCTTCGTACTGCAGGTGCTATCATTGATTAAAAAGAAGGGAATGTGAAGTTTCAGTTTCCACACAAGAAGTGCATGGAACACTTCCCAAGGAAGAGGGACACACCAAAGTTCAAGCTCCCTCATGAGCTTCGTCCACAATAAACATCAAGTAAGAAGCCTAGCTATATGGCTATAAAGAAAGCGCTTTACGGGAGGCAACCCGGTTGTTTTTATTTTTGATTTTCTTTGTGTCCTCTTACTGTAACAAGAGACTTTGTTTATAGTTTAGTTTCAGGAATGTTTAATAAAGTGCCAAGTTTTACACATTTTGGTTTGAAAAAGTTGCTTATAGCGTTCGGAGATTTTATTCCTGCACGAATCTGTGCACGGTATGATTTTTAATTCTTATTCTGTAACTCCGAATGAGCTCATATTTAAACTGTAGTAGCAACTTTTCATCCTCTGTATGCATGAATTGTTTCGTAATTTTCCGACAAAGTTAAGTAGGGTAGAAAAATACGTTTAGCTGCTGCTGTTTTTCTGGACTGATTCTGTCTCATTTTGTTTGATGCATGCTTAGAACTTTTATCATGAATCTTTTTGATCCAATTGAGTTTATGAGTAGGCATACAACATTATACACTTTCTGGACATCCATATGAATTTTTGTCTAAGGATTATATGCAGCAAGAAATCTATTTGTTTATCACTACTAATGCACCCCACAGAAAAAGAAATGGGAGAAACGGTGTTTTGAAGTTTTTTCACAGGGATTAGAGGAGATGCACCAAGAGCTATCCAAGGATGGCGAAGATCATAAGCTTGGGGATATGAATACAACCCCACTGGACCTACACACTCTGGTTTGCACACGTCTAACTTCTGTTTTTCGATCGAAACACTTTATCGCATAAACTTGGAGCGTCTTTTTGTTTGTTTTGGTTTGATTTTTATTTTGTGAGACCACCACACTATCATTCATATATGAGAGAGCTATTGGAAATTTGGGTTGATTTATGTTGGATGCTATAATTAGATTGGGAAAAGGGATGTTGGAATTGATTTTAAAAGATACATATAGTTGCATGATTCATGAGCTTGTTAATGAATATTAATTTGCAAGTATTTTATCAAGAGATATCTTTTATTCATGTTTTGATGCTGAATGTTAGTTTACTTTGTTTAACATGGATTAGTTAGTTCTATGGACACTCATGCATGCATTTAGATGGTCAACTTTCTCCCTCTTGCTAGCCCAAAAATTCCAACAAGTAAAAACTTATTTCCAACACTTTCAACCAAAGTTTTTCCATTGAGTCCACCATATCTACCTATTAGCTTTATGCCATTCCGAGTATGTTTATCATGATATTTGCGTTGTCTATACCTCTGAATGAAAATACTTATGTTGTTGATTGTTATGGGAAAAGTTGGTTATAGAGCTCTCTCGAACTTGATGCACACTTTACTTTCATTGCACTTAATATACATGACCCATTGTGATTAAAATTATGATGTTGTGGACTTGACAAATGTCTTTGGTTGAGAGTTAGCTCATATGTGCAGTCACATGGCAAGCTTTCAACATGCACTTCATTTCATTTAGTTGATATCATGTACTTTTGTTTATGGATGCTTACCATGGGTGAAATAAATGTGGAAATGAAGTAGTTTAAATGAGTTTGTATAAATGGTTAGAGAGATGCCTGGGCCGCTAATCTAAGCCATGCATTGTGGGGACCCCAGACTAGCTGTCCGAAATACCCTTGTGCCTACATCAGCGATCCCATGATCAGTGTGTCGCTGAGCACAATCAAACTGGTAACCAAAGAACATCCATAAATACCGAATGAATTTACTTACTTGATTGAAGTCATAACCTTCAATAGGTACTTGCAGCGGAATTCACCAATCAACGTGGAGCCCAAGTCATTCGCCTTAACCCTACAGGCAACTGACTGGGAAGCGTCCTAGTTCGCATTGACGTCATTGAAGCCTTCTTCTTCGAACTGTTCTTCTCTAGAAATCTGGCTAAGACAATAGCCAGGGACGAAACCAATATGAGTACATTTGATTGTACTCGCAAGCTACCCCAACTTGAACATGCACTAGTTTTATTTTTATTTTGTAAGACCTTTCTTTATTGAAAACATCTCTATATCTTTATTGAAAAAGGTAAGAGGAATTTTATAACTTTTCATAAGCCTTGTATTTTTATAAACATCCTTAGCCTTTGTTGAAAAGGAAAAGAAGGCTTTCAGATCTTTTTCACATAAATCCGTTTTTGTAAGAAGTCTCTTTTAAAATGTTTTCCCGAAGATATAGGTTTGTTGAAAAAGGTAAGAAGTCGCTTTTAAAAACGTTTTCCCGGAAAATCACCATTTTGCTTATTTCTCCAAAACTCCTCCTTCTTCGACCATAACCCTTCATGGTCATCCAATCCCAACAACCTCATGCCGGCCCTTTGGCATAGTTGCATAAAACATACTCCACTTCATCTTCCTTTTTGAATCTCAAATCTTTTCCAAAACTTGCACATGGTCTAGGATAGCCTCCCAACTGTCCATATCCGAGGACTCGGCTATTCGAATAGTTTTACACTCTGCAGAGGTAGCACGCTTTCCCCACATCCATCCGGCAACTCATCGTGTCAGCCACGTCCCTCCATACAAGGTGTATGCGAAGTTGAGTCACCGACCATAGCCTGTCCTTTGCTCATGCTAGTATAGGACCCTACCGCTACGAAGCTTTCCACCAACACTTAAATCCAGCACGTCGGAAACTAAGTGTGAGGACTCGTAGTTCTGCCCGGCGAATTCTGGCGGCCCTACAAACCCTCTATCTCCAATTCATTCATAACATGCCCACGGCATTCTTCTCTTTAGAGGACCCGGGTCAGGGGTAGGTCCTCAGACCATCCCCTCATGGAACGGGGTCATCCCCGTTGTTGAGGCATCCCATACTAATATGAGCAAATTATATGACTACGCCCGTTCCCATATGTGGGTAAATGTGGTCGCACAGGGTATCGGCTGGTCGTCACAGTACTAGGACACAATGTGCATTTTTCACAAACATCAATATTCTCCATTTCTCCATTTCCACACCGACACTTCGGCATTCCACATTATATAAGTACTTTCAAAGGAGTTTTGAGTAAATAATATTTTTCCCATCCTATAGTTTGAAAAAGAATTTCCATCTAATACCTCCATATAGGGTGTCAAAATAATATACTTGTATTTTGGAAAAGGGTTTTCAAAATCATAGCTTTAGTGGCAAAAACCACATAAATCACTTATGCTCTTTATAGGTAAAACATGGAAATCAAAATAGATGTATATAGATGCAAGCTCAGAGAAGTAGCTCGCCTGATTTCAGCATAATGTCCCTGGACTTCTCCTCACTGATCAAAGAAATAAACTCCCATCCTTCTTCAATAAATCCTCTCCAAAGACCACTCCAGTAGCGTTATTATCTAGCGTCGTAAACATGAAAATAAAACAACACTCAATAAGCAACCACACCACAAGTGGGATACAAACAAGGAACCATATAAAAAACATAGCACTAATTTAATCAAGCAACAAACTAAAATCTATGCTAAGAACACCTCAAGGAAAACTGCCTTAACAACAAGCTTAGAACAATCTATTTAATAAAGCTACAGCAACAAAATAAGAGATACTAGTTGCACTAAAAACAACACCTAACCACAATCACCACACTTAACTAGATGCTAACCAGTAATTAATCCCACAAGCAAATCAACACATGAAACTAACACAAGCATAAAACTAACCAAAGACTAAACATCATAAATTAAAAACATAAGTTTTATAATTTTAACCCCAACTCTAAACAATACTCACCACTTGCCTAACTGCACTCTCATACTTAAACTACCCAACAAATGAACTATTCAAGACATAAACTCAAGGGCATTATACTAACAAGAGTATACCACCAAACACAAGCTAGAAACATGAAGCCTTAAATAACTCCACTCAAGGGTAATTAACACACAACTTTCCTTAAACAGGAAATACTTCAGACAAAAGTTTAAGTCACCAAATAATCTTTGTAATTCAAAATATTTCACCAAGCTAAGGTAGAGATATTACCCAGATACTCAAGTTAGTACTCAACTTAAAGACAACCAAGTTTATCAAGCAAGGCAACCATACCACTAGACATCAATCATCCCAAACTTAACAATTAACTAACAAATGACTAACCAAATATGCAAAACAACACATACCACTAGCACCAACATAACAAGTCTTCAGCATCACACAAGCTACTGTATAAACAAAGCAATGCAATTTGGTTTCAATTTAATTGATTTTAACTATTATTTAATTATGTCTTAAATATGGTAGAAACTAGTTATTCATGTTTAATTGCATAACTTGAGTTCCGTTGATCACAAAAATACAAACTAAAATTCTACAGAAAGCTACTGAGGTGTAGAAGACAACACAATTGGATTTGATTCAATTGGAGTTATTAAACTCCCTACATAATTGTTTTAATCCAGTAAGTTATTAATTAAGTTTTTGCTACAACTCAAGTTGATGTTATTCAAAAATTAAATCCTTTTAGGGGTAACTAACATGGATTAAATGTGACCTAACAAAATTGGACCTAACACATTTGGATTAACCATTATTTTCCTATAATTGTTTCTGCCCAGAAGAGTTTTCTAACATTTAATCTAATGCTAATTAATTAATAATGCTTAATTAATTCTACCAAAATTAGGGGAGCTAAGTGATCACAGTACTAAGCTAACAAAACTGGATTGACATCATTTGGATTAACAGAGCTCCAGAAACAATTAATATGGTGATTTAAACCTTCTGTGGCATTTTAAATACTACTTTATTTTTAATAATCTAAACATGGTGAAACTAGTTTAGTTGCACAGAGAATTTCATAAGCTTTCTATAGCATTTCCATTTGATTTATTTGGATCTATATTTATTGAGATATTGAATTTTAAAGTGTAGTCCAGTACTGGAGTTTTCAATGTTCTAAATTTAAACAGAAAAACCGAATCGGTATGGCACCGTTGGATCGAGATCCAACGGCCCACGATGAATCCATCGTCGACGACCAAGAAACGGCGGCGCTGCCGTGGCCAGCGATGGCGAGGTTGGGTAGGGGCTCACCTAGGGCGGCTAGCGACGGCGGAGAAGGTGGCGTTTGGGTAGGCTCGGGAGGGGAGTGGAGCTTGACGGGGACGGTCGGAGCGTCGGCGTCGTGCTCCTCTGGTTCCGCGGACACGCCCCAACTCCGGCGAGCTCCAGGGAGTGGCCCTGTGCACGATTCAGAGGGGGAAATGGAGCGCGTGAGTGCGGTGACCACGGTGGAGGGGGTGCAGGGCAGAGAGGAGGTGCGGTGTGGCGAGAGCGCGAGGCTAAGGTGAGGATTCTTATAGGCCGGCGACGGTCCATGGTGGCCTGGGCGCACGGAGGGGCTCGGGCTCAATTGGTGCGTCTGCGGGGTCTGGGTGAGGTCGGGGAGCGGTCTGGTCGGGCGGTGCGTGCTGGGGTGCAGAGGGAACCGAGATCATGAGCGGCGGTGACGTGCTCCGGTCGCGTGGTCGAACGGCTGGGGACATCGAGGAAGCTGGGCACGGCCGTGGAGGAGAGGGGTCGAGAGTGGAGCGGTGCTCTCCTTGCAGGGCAGAGGAGGGGAGGGGCTCGGGCGGCGCGACACCGGAGCGAAGAACACGGCGGCGGGTCGGGTGGCTACAGGAAGAAGAAGATCAATTTGCAGAAGGGCCCTGGCAAATTCTTTTCCAATCACAGATAGGTCCTTTTCTATTTTCTTTTATTCCTTTTAGTAACCAGAGGCATTTTGGGAATTTCTTTGGGGTACTTAAACATTTTATAAAAATTTGACAAAATTCAGGTAGCCTCCCATATACATGCAGAAGCTCCACAAAATTTGGTATTTGAAAATAAAATGTTTTGGACAATATTTGTTCATAGGGTTTAAATAAGTCATTTTTGCTAAACTAAAATTTATTACTCCTTTAATATTTTTAAATCAAGTGAGAGATATTGTTTTGAACTTTTGGAACTTTCTTGACAAATATGGTAACTTCAAATAATTTATATTTTCATAGAGAAAATATTTGTTTGAAAGAATTAGAGAGTAGGGAAAAATAATTTATTAAGATCATTCCTTTATTTTATGATCTTAATTTCCTTTTTGTTGAATGAGTGACATGGAGTTGAGATGATTATTATTTCATCTCATAACTAGAATAAGGAAAATATAATTGTTTTTATAGAATAGAGGAATAGATATAGAGGGAATTTAAATAAGATCATTTCCCTTAATTTAGGATTTCAACTTAGGTGTGAATAATTCTAGAGGGTTTGTTTTTATTCAAGTCACATACCAAATTTGTTGTCAAGTGTGTTTTATTTTAGTATTAAGCACAACTGAGGAATTACCCTCACAAGCAACAAACACAACAATATCAACATCACAATCATGACCACACAAATCAAACCACATGAATTAATCACACCACCATTTCCATAATTAACAATACTATCTTGTAAAAATGATCACACTCAATTATGACAAAATGATGTTTAAGGAATATATCAACTCATATCTTAATAGTTTCAAAAGGTTTGATAAAGGGAAATATGTGGGTTAATATATTTCCCACTAGTGTTATTTTCAAATGGAGTGAAGGTAAGAGTTTATAAAATGGGAGTTGCATACACATGCAAAATATCAAGGTTGAAATATAGATAGGAGATAACATATAGATCTTCATATTTTTGGGAACACATAATTTTGGAAATCACTTTTACCTTCTCAATAATGGATGTTTTGGTTGTTGCCAAAACCAAGCATCATTGAAATGAACTTTGGTCAAAATAAGAATGGTAAAGATATATGGAATCTATTCTTGTCATAACATGATCACCAAAGTTAATAATATTTTTACCTTGGTTGAGTTCTTAGGTTTAATATTTACTAGTCAAACAACTTTAACAACAAGTCACACAAGGTTCAACATAGCAATGGGAAGGAAAGCACAATCATTATTGAAAAATTTCAAAAAGTTTTTGTTGGTTCTGAATTTTTGGTCTTGTAAAACTGAGTTTTCTTAGTTCCAAAATTTGGGATGTTACATGCATCATTCATGGTGGAAATTTACTTACATGATATGGTGAACCTTCTGTGATACACCTTACAATAAAAAGCTATCTAATGGTAAATAAAAAGGGTGTTGAGATTGTTCATTGTGTTTGTTTGTCTTGTCATTTTGATATGGGCTTGTTCCATATCCTGGGACAAGAGGTACCCCAGTTGACGCTCTTAATGATACTATTATTACTTATAATGATATTTAACTTGAACTTGCTTTGTTTTCCAAGTTGAGTAACACATGGAGTAGGTACTTGTATTCAAGGGGCATGAGACTTTCAACCTGTACTTTGTCAAGCACACTACTCGTATTTGCTTTCACTTTAAACTTAATCATTCAAGATGCTATGATAGGGGAATGAGAGCTTGACACGCAGGATTACCACATTACAATCATTAACTTAAGTAGAGAAGTTCAGAAGTTAGATGAAATTGATTCATGCTTTACCTCTACTCACATATATATCTTTCCGAAGTGTCCACCTTTTATATTCAGATTTTCATCAAATACTCCATGACCATTGTAGGATGTTCTTACTTATCATTATGCATACATGTGGTCCATAGTACTTTGTCTTTTACGTTACACTTTGTGAATTATCATTGAACATCCTTGCATTGAATACTTGATATCACTTCATAATCTATCTTGCATATTGCTACTCCTTTTAAGAATGAACCACTTCACTCTATGTAGCAATAGTAATCACCTTTGATATCCATTGTTAGTATTAAATTGCAAAGTCCATGTTAGTTTTATCACCTTCATACTCGAGGACGAGTATAGGTTAAGCTTGGGGATGTTGATGCATGTAAAATGCATACATGAACTTTGCATTATTTTACTTATATTCCAGTCATATTTGCATCATATAAGGGTTATATCACTGTTTTATAATGATTTTGGGAATATTTGATATGTTTCCTATTTTTTATGGAATTAACCCTGCGCAGGCAGAAAACCCTATTTCTATATTTTAATGTTTCAGGGACCCAAACGACGTCCAAATGACCTGGAAATTTACGAGCATCAGTTTTTGGAAGGAACAAAGCGTGGGAGCGAAGGAAGCAAACAAGCGGAGGCCCGAGGGCCCAGATGAGTGGGCCCACGTGGCCCATGTACCTGGCCGCGTGGGACCCCCTTTTGGCCCTCGGAGCTCCGTTACCGTCGATCTTTCCTCCACCGACTCCGTTTTGACCTAAAACCGCCTATAAAAATAGTCCCCCGATGTTCTCTGGAAGGAGCGCCGCAAAAACACAGAAACACCAAAACAGAGACCTGGAGTTGCAGATTGGAGGGGAAAAACTCCGGCGGGGCGCTGCCGGCGTGGTCTCCATCTTCTCCAACGACTTCTCCACCGTCTCCATGATGAAGAGGGAGTAGTCCACCTCTGGACTATGGGTTTGTGGAAGTAACTTATGTATCTCTCTCTCTTGAGCTTCACTAATTAGTACCGTATGAGCTGCTGAACATGATTACGGTCATCTATGTAATACCTTTTTGGTGGATCTTTTTATGAGTTAATATATGTTTGAGATTGCAATGGTTTTGTTTCAGTTATGAAAGTAGATGCATATTATGTACCCCGTTCTTATTTACTTGTCATGATCAAGCATGCTTATGAGAGCGCGTGAGGGGGAACGTGTGCATTAGTTGGAGTAACGGGGGTGGCTACTGCAGTGAACGTGAGAGAAAGTTCTGCGATCCACTTGGGTATCTCTACCTTACTTTGTTGCCTCACTAGGGATAAAAAGAAATACCATGCTACCGGAGATGTGGGTGTGACCATTGACACTACTCCATGACTAGATCTAGCATGTTCTTATTTTAACTTCATGTCATGATACTTATTGCTATACTCTGAGTTATCTTAATTACTGAGGTGTTATGATTTAGTTCGCATCTTGGTGGAGTATAAGAGAGACTAATAACAAAAAGGTCTCTATGTTAGGACGTGATGCCCATATAATTATAACTTGTCATTAAACTGTTGTGTTGCAATCTCATATGTCAACTCTAGTGTTCCATTGTCTTCCACTTTATTAAAAAGAGAGTGCATTTGTGAAACCATGAACCCCGGTCCATTTTCAATCATAAGAAACACCTTTCCAACCACTTTTACCACTTTTCCATTTTCTGCCATTTAAAAATCCGAAAATAAAAAAACACTTTTCCATCTTGCATTCATCATATAAACCCAAAAATATCATTTATCATTGCTACCACCATCCTTGAATATTTATTTACCACCATTGCATATTTATTTCTTGTTTGCATTGCATATTATCTTGATATCATTCTCACACCTTGTGCTTGACAACCACCGGGTGTGGTTGAGGACCAAAACATTTACTTTGTTTTGTAGGTAACCAAAAGAAGGATAGAAAGATAAATCTTCACTACTGATTCCCCGAGAGTTCGATATTAACCCTCGAGTCACCCTCGTGGGGAAAACACGTCTTCCACTTACTACACACTCTGCACTTGGAGTCTCAACCTAACCCATTTACTTTTCACGCAGGTAACTACGTGAAGGGCCATCAGTTACCCATGGGCATTAAGGGTTGAACGTGCGTGTGGCTTAACAGTAGTGCATCCTGCAAGTAGTGCATCCCTGCAGGGTTAAATCTTTTCGAGAAGCCGAGTCCGCGGTTATGGACAACTTGGATCGGATGCTGGCTAACAAGATCATAGACAACTTACACCTAAATTATTCTAATTAATTTGACTAGTAAGTTAGACTTACTTTCACAACAATATGTAACTAAAATTTGACAACTGTGTGAGTTTCCCTCGATAGCTTCCGCATACTTGGCTGAGGGGGTGAATCTGGGAAGTGTTATGTTTGGTGTTAGAAGCTAGTTGGTTCCGATGCGCTCTCTTATCCCTCTCTAGTAGACGGAAGTTGTAGAGTGTCTCTATAGGTTGTTAGTGTTGCTGCTGCCGCTCAGTCCACCTTCCCTTACTTTTGGTAGTCTTTGTGTTGGTATCTTTTGAGCATTGCTTGCCAGGCGGTTGTGTCTGACCCATCTTTGGGCTGTACTTTTATGTGCAGTCAACAGGTTTGAAGTCTGACAACGTTAGCTTGGGTATCCCTCCGGCTCGGCCTGGGCAGGGATATGGACGCCATGGTTATCTTCAGGACTCTTAGTCCAGTTTGTATCTTATTCGTAGTCGGACACTAGTTTGCTTTCGCTGTGATTTGGATCTTCGTAATGTATCAGTTGTTTCCTGACTCGTTTGAGTCGTTCTTGTATATATATCTCCTTCTATTGTTGTTGTGGATTCTTTCGTGAACTGTTGTAATGTTATCACAATTCCACCCACATAACGCGCATGTTTCGGCGTGCACGTTATGTCTGGTGGGCGACCTAAGATCGTTATTATGCGGATTTTGGCGGGATCGCTTAAATCTGCATACTACCGATTTTGGGGCGTCACAGAGTGGTATCAGAGCTTTTGTTCCGAAACCCTAGGTTGTTTCGATACAAATGTTTATCGAAGCAGCGGGTCCGCAAAGCCTGTAGGATAACCTCGCTAACGGTCGTTATCTTTAGAGTGTCGAAACTATTTTGGCTAAAACTATTTTGGAAAGATCTCAATAAGATTCTTGTTTACTCCTTACCTCTATTCTATTTCTCCTCTTATCTTATTTGTTTTGGAGTCTCCTTTCTTATCCATCTTTCAAAGTTATAGGATCCAACGTGGGTGGATGATCTCTTGCCTTCAACCTATTAGGTTCGATCTTTGGAAGTCGCTTTCGAGATAAGCAACAATCTCTTGTTAGTGGTGTCGACAAGTTGAAGGTGGAGTTACAATCTCTTGTTAGTGGTGTCGAGAAGATCAGCATGGAGCACGAAGACTCGATAGTTTATCCCTCTCTTCCTGTTGTCTTGGGGTGGATCGCGGGGGCGTGATCCCTTGTTAGTGGTGTCGTCTGTAACGCCCCGGGGTTTTTCACCAATTAGTTTTGTCTGTTTTTTTTTGCATCGTCATGACATCACGCATCATGAGCATCGCATTAATTTGACAATAAAATTATTTTGCTAAACTCTATTTTGTTGTCTCGAAATATTCCCCTCCTTTTCTTTTGTTCGACGCCGTTCCGAAATTTTGTTTCTCAAAAGAATTGCAAAATAAATTTTTGTGTGTGAGAGAGAGTAGCCCAACTAGGCCCAGAAAGCCTAGCAAGCCCACCTAAGCTGAAACCCTAGGGTTTCCCCTGGAAACTTCTACCTCCACCCCTGCATCTTGCAGCCACCCTCCTCTGTTTTCTTCTTTTTACAATCAGGTCCTCCCACCCTTATCCTCTTCTTTTTCTTTTTACCTTCGGGTCCCTAGCCTTATCTTCTTCCTCTTATCTCTTTCTTCCTTCTTCCCGTAGCCACACAACCTCCCGCACCGGTCTCCTCCCCGTCGCCCCAGCGTCGGCCAGCGCCGCCGCCGCCCCATGGCCGGCAGCTGCCCTCTCTCCGCTCTCCCTCTCCCCTGGTCCCGCGCCCCCTTTCTCCCTCTCCTCGCTCACCTCCCTGCCCCGACGCTCTCTCCTCCCGTGTGCCCTCACCGAGCCCCTGCTCGCCTCTTCCTCCTCCGCCCCGGCGCCCTGGCCGCCTTCTCACGCGCCGCTCGCGGCCACCTCGCGCCCCGGCCGTCGGTCCCCGCGTCCTCGACCTCGAGCTCGCGCCCGGCGCCGCCCCTGCTCCGTTCCTCACCTCGACGCACTCCGGCCGCCGCTCCTCTTCCCCGCCCGCCATCCTCCGGCCGCGCGCCGCTCCGGCCGGCCGCCGGCCCGCGCTGTCGACGCCACACGACGCCGGCGCCGCGGTAGCTCGGCCCGCACCCGAGCCCCTCCACCTGCGCCTCCTCCTCTCCTTCCCGCACGCACGCGCACGGGAGAGCTCCGCCGCCATGCTCGCTCCCATGGCCGGCCCGACCCACTGCCGTGCTCCTCCGCTCTCCTGCGTCCTCCTCTCCGCCTCCGGCTCGCTGTGGTTGCCGCTCCGGCAGCGTCCCGCCTTCGCGCGCCGGGTGTTCAACGAAATGCCCGCAAGGCATCCGACGTTCATGCGCTTCAAAAAAAAAGGCATCCGACGTTCCGCCCGTGTCCGTGATTGTCCACTCGAGGTGCTGCTCCGTGCGCTTGCGTGTGCTCCTTCCGGTGCCGGGTTGACGTGCCCGCCCGTGCCCGTGTGCCGTGTACCTCCGTGAACCCCGACCGTTGACAAGATCAGCCACGATGACGAGCCGTGAACGACGACGACCGTGACAAGTTCTCCGTGCTAGCGACCACTGGCAAGATCCACGCCGTGTACCCTGTCCGTCGGCAAGACCTCCGCCCGTGACGCCGTGTTTGCGTTGGCCGCCTTGGTGCGTGTCCGTGAACCCCGTCGCCGCCGAAGACCGAATCCGACAAGAACGCCACCGACACCGAAGCCGGTGCCCCGTACAACGATGATCCGAGTACAAATACTTCGACCACTTCCACGACACCGACAAACGACGATGTCCCGGTTCGGCAATGACTACTTCCCGACTTCGACCCGAAGATTTCGGCTTTGACCCCCGGAGTTCCTCGACCCCTCTTTCCGACGTGCGAACCCAAACCCGAGCCTATACCTATATACCTATTTTATAGAATGTCATCTGTCTTGTGCATATCAAATCATTCATGCTTTTGTTGCATATCTTGGGTTGTGGGTAGTTAGTAATTCATCTGATAATTAAATATGGAGTGTGCGGGATATTCGTTGTCCCGACTTCATTTAATTTTGTGTAGCTCACCCATGTCTTGTCTCACATGCTAAACAACATTTAATTTGTTGGTTAGATAAATAAGTTGAACCTATAATTAATTGTCGGAATCTCGGTTCCGCTTAATTTGGCTTAAGTTGCATCTCGCCCTGTCATGCATCATATCATGAACATGCTGGATCTTTTGCCGTAGTAGTAAGTGTTGCATCTTTTGCGCTTTCCAGTGTTTGTTGTTTCTTCGCGGATAAGACGTTGAGATGATGAGAGCAACGACAAGTTCTGCTTCCCCTACGGTGTTTACAGGCAAGCTTTGCTCACTTGCTACCATAACATTGTCTTCCATTCTTGCCGTTGATCTATGCTATCCTTATATTACGATGTTTGTGTCTCGATCCCATTAATGTTTACCGTGCAGCCACATACAGCCTTATCCCTACATCATAATACCTTGTTGCTTGTTTACGTGTTGGCCTTGCGAGTCGTAGTTGCATGCTTAGGTCTGTTGTCGCAAGTCTGTCTTTTCTTTTGTATCACCTGCTTAGTATGATAGCCTGGTTCACTTTACTTAATATAATGTTAATGCTTGTGGGTAATGAACTAAATGATAAGGCACCCGGTGGAAGGCCAATGCGTTGGTGTTTTGTTCTGCTGAGTGTCGCCCTAGGAACTCAGTTCTTGTCCTCTTATCCAAGTACGAGCGCACTATCCACATGTGGGGTCCATGGGAACCCCCTCGACTAGTACCGGATCTACCAACTTGTCCAGGAGCTGCAACTAGTTCGGCTTTCCATTTGCTCATATGCTGTGCATGTTACTGATGATGAGAGGTTCGATGATGTGGGGGAACATATAGGTGTGGACTTTCCTACTGTTGTCTGTTCCGCCTAGTGCGTAGTCGCAAACGATTGAGTCCGCTATGGAGGTATCGGCCGGACTCTGGACGCGGGTAACAACTCAGATGGGTGGCTTCCTGACTTGTTGGTAGTGAAGAGAAAACGTTTTGTCGTGACATCCTGCCGACACACCGACGGAAGTGTGTTACTCATGGGCATTAAGGGTTGAACGTACGTGTGGCTTAACAGTAGTGCATCCCTGCAGGGTTAAATCTTTTCGAGAAGCCGAGTCCGCGGTTATGGACAACTTGGATCGATGCTGGCTAACAAGATCATAGACAACTTACACCTAAATGATTCTAATTAATTTGACTAGTAAGTTAGACTTACTTTCACAACAATATGTAACTAAAATTTCACAACTGTGTGAGTTTCCCTCGATTGCTTCCTCATACTTGGCTGAGGGGGTGAATCTGGGAAGTGTTATGTTTGGTGTTAGAATCTAGTTGGTTCCGATGCGCTCTCTTATCCCTCTCCAGTAGACGGAAGTTGTAGAGTGTCTCTATAGGTTGTTAGTGCTGCTGCTGCCGCTCAGTCCACCTTCCCTTACTTTTGGTAGTCTTTGTGTTGGTATCTTTTGAGCATTGCTTGCCAGGCGGTTGTGCCTGACCCATCTTTGGGCTGTACTTTTATGTGCAGTCAAAGGTTTGAAGTCTGACGACGTTAGCTTGGGTATCCCTCCGGCTCGGCCTGGGCAGGGATATGGACGCCATGGTTATCTTCAGGACTCTTAGTCCAATTTGTATCTTGTTCGTAGTCGGACACTAGTTTGCTTTCGCTGTGATTTGGATCTTTGTAATGTATCAGTTGTTTCCTGACTTGTTTGAGTCGTTCTTGTATATATATATCTCCTTCTGTTGTTGTTGTGGATTCTTTCGTGAACTATTGTAATGTTATCACAATTCCACCAACATAACGCGCATGTTTCGGCGTGCACGTTATGTCTGGTGAGCGACCTAAGATCGTTATTATGCGGATTTTGGCGGGATCGCTTAAATCTGCATACTACCGATTTTGGGGCGTCATAGCTCTGCTAGTTCTCTTGGTACCCCTGGCATGTCTGAGGGTTTCCATGCAAAGATGTCTCTGTTTTCCTGGAGGAACACGACTAAGGCTTGTTCTTGCTCCCCTTCCATGTGTGCTCCGATGCTCGCCTGCTTGGACGAGTCTCCTGGAACAAGATCTATCAGCTTCGTATCTTGGGCCACTTTGAATTTGATTTGCGGCTCAACTGTAGGCGTTCTGACTACGCTCATGTCGTTTGGGTCGATCTGCGACTGATACGCCTTTAACTCTTCTGAAGCGTAGGCTGTTTCTGCAAAAGCCGCATCTCCTTTTTGCATTCAATTGCCTTTTCCCTATCTCCGTGCACGGTGATGACCCCTTTAGGTCCTGGTATCTTCAGCTGTAAGTACACGTAGCAAGGCCTAGCCATAAATTTGGCGAACGCTGTCCGTCCAAAGAGGGCGTGATATGGGCTCTGGAATTTGACCACCTCAAAGCATATGAACTCGGTCCGGAAGTTTTCTTTCGTCCCAAAGGTCACTCCCAAGGTAATTTTCCCTACTGGTTGAGCGGATTTTCCCGGGACAATGCCGTGAAAGATGGTTGAGGTGTGCTGTAGGCTGGAGTCTAAAAGCCCCAGGCGCTTGAAGGTGTCGTAATACATAATGTTTATGCTGCTTCCTGCATCCATGAGCACCTTGGTTAGCTTATACCCGGCCACGTAAGGTGCCACCACCAATGCGAGCTTTCCTGGCTCACGAACTTGTGGTGGGTGGTCCTCGCGGCCCCAAATTATTGGGTGATCAGACCATCTCAGCCATTGGGGGGTTGTTGGTACCACTGCATTCACCTGTTGGCTTCTGCGACTTAATTTTTCTTCATGCTTGGAGGTGTCGGTGACTATGATGTGGTACTGCCCTGTTTGCTTTGAGCTGTCGGCATTGCCGTTGTTATTGGGACCCATATTTTGAGCTGCGCTGGCGCGGTTTTCCCTGTTGTGGACTCCGAGATTTCCTCCCTGAAACTGGCTTTCATCTTTCCATCTCTTGTAGTAATTGCATTGTGCCTTTGTGTGGGCAGCAGGTCGTCCATCGCCTCCCGTATGGAGGTCGCAAGGCCTGTTGAAGACTTCTTCCAGATTGATTGGACGGAATCCCCTGCCACGACCCTTTCCTCGATGGTTCTTGGGTCTATCATTAGTATTAGCTACGAGCCTGGAGCTTGCTCCTTCGTTCTTTCTTTTGTTGTTGCTGCCCTCGTTGGCATTGTTTGGGCGTTGGCTCCGGCTCTGCTTTCCCTTTGTGATGCCACCTTCTGTCTCTCCATCGGAGGCATCCCTGGTTTTGTCTAAACCGGCGTATCTGTTAGCCGCGTCCATTAGTTCTCCCATGTTTCTGTCCTTATCCTTCATGCGTCCTAGCTTGTGGACGAGGCGCTCAAATTTGTAGTTCTTCTCCAGCACCAATACCGTGAAACTGGCTGGTATGTTATCGGATGAATGAATTATCTCTGCGACTCGCCTTATCCAATGGCGACTTGACTCCCCTTCTTTCTGGACACATCTCTCTAGGTCTTCAATGGTGCAAAGGCGCTTGCACGTTCCTTGAAAGTTTTTAACGAAGGCCTCCTTCATCTCTCCCCAAGTATGTATGGATTGGGAGGCAGGTTCTGTAGCCAAGTATGAGCCGCGCCTTCTAGCATCATGTTCAGATATCTTGCGCAAATTTCCTCCGAGGCGTTTAGGATACTCATTCCCATCTCATAGTTATTCAGCCAGGTAGTCGGATCCATGCTGGCGTTGTAGTTTGCCACCTTGCGTGGCCCTTTGAAATCTGCCGGGAAGGGTTCTGATCTTATCCGCTCGCTGAAACACGCCGGCCCCTTAAGTCGCGAGGCCAGGGAAGCTGATGTTCTTATTGGCTGAGCGACTCTTGCGGGTTGCACCGGCTCCTCGGGTGCTGCGACTTGTATCTCTGCGGCCTGCGCCCTGACTGGCATGTTGGCCGGCGGTGGCTGTTGACGGGCTGCACTTGGAGGTCTACTGTGGACGCTTCTTTCTGCTACTTCGTTATCCGAGGCGGCTCGCGCCTGTTTTCCGCGACTCGCCATGTTTGCTTGCTGCACTATGGCGGTGCTTAGCATCTCTATGGCGTGTCGTGCTTCAGCATTAGCCGGGTCGCTTCCGGTTGGTATTATTTTAGCCAGTATACCGGTTGCAGCATACACATTGTCCGCAGGGCTCGGGTAGTGCCCTTGTGGGGTGTGGAATCTTCTAGGTCGCGATGATAGTGGCGGCCTGACTTCTTCGTTGAGCCGCTCTGGTGTTGCGGGTGTTGCTTCCACCGGGACCACTACGCTAGGAGTAGGTGGGAATTCCACCGTTGGTCGAGTCGCGGGAACGTGCGGTTGCGGGTTAGCCTCCAGGACTTGAGTCGCGACTCGTGCAGCGTTCGCTGTCATCCGCTTGCGCTCCTCCAGGATCCCCTAGTTCTCTTGAGCGATCCGATCCCGCTCTTCTTCCATCCTTTGTACTTCGTAGAGGAGTTCTTCCCTAGCTGCCTCGATCTCTGTGGCTCGCACGGCAGCGTTTTCAGCTGTCACGGGAACAAGCAGCGGGTTGCTAGCCGCTGCCGATCTCTCGATTTCTCCAGCTGTTCCAGACGTGCTTGCTCCTCCAGCCATATAGATCCCAATGGGTGCTTCTTGTGCATCTGACGCCAGGGATGTGTCTGGGATGTAATCTTCATAATTTTCTTCAAAGAGGGGAACGATAGATCTGAAACTTCGCGAATCCATACTTCCTTCAGATCCTTCTTCTTCCGAGTCTCCAATCTGACTTGAACTCGGCGAGTTGAAGATGTAACCGACGAAAACGTGGATGTCGCCAAAAGGGATCACGTGGCCAGTTTGCACGTAATCCGCCTCCGGACCCCACTCTGTATCGTCGATCAAGGGGACGCCGTCGACCATCTTGACTTGGCTGGTGACGAGATTCTCGCTCCTGGCATTGATCCAACACGGAACGTGACGCTTTTGACCGCTTGCCCCACGGTGGGCGCCAACTGTCGTGGGGTAATCTCGGCAGATGTCATTGTGATGACTTCGTGGATGGGGTTGTGCGAATCGAGCGTCTCCGAGCTTAAGATTATAGGGCACGAGGAAGACAATGTTTACCCAGGTTCGGCCCCTCAGTGTGAGGTAAAGACCTACTTCCTGCCTATCCTAGATTGGAATTGATATGAATATGGTGTTACAAGGGTTGGCGATCGAGGTATCGAGTCGCCGTATGTTCTAGGGTTTTAGGGCTTGGATTGGATCCCTTCTATGTCCTGCAGTCCTCCTTATATGCACGGTGGCTCGCTAGGTTACAAGGAAAGCCTATTCCCTTAGGAAAGTGTCGACCGGAGTCCTTCGAGGAGACTACATATCTTCGTGTCGTCCAAGTCAAGTTATCTCTAGTCTTATAGATCTTTCTTGCGACGTCCTGGGTGCCGGCCCATCTTCATGTAAGCCTATTAACGGTGCGGCCGCGACCCCATAATGAGTCGCACTTCTCTTGATGAGTCGCGGGTTAAGTATTCCCCCGACATCGGCGAGAGCAGACGAAGCGGATCATTGACAACGCGCTGTTCATGGTGTGTGTCGGCATGGACGACATCACAACCACCTACTGCACCACCCCTTTAAGGAGAGCCGAGTACAACATCCCCGCCTACGTGGACCTCCTCCTCGTCGGCGTCGAGTCCTTCATCCACAAAGGAACACAAAGGGATACTAGTACAAAATGACACTATGGACACGGGTAAAAAAAAAAACATCGGCAACGGAAAAATGCTACGCTGCCCAAGCTTGGTGGCTGATGTGAACAGTCTCAATTGTGACGGAGTTTCCCAATGTTGCCCATATTATATGGACAACGGTCAAACAAGTAACCTTTGCTTAATTTCGTTACATTAGATATGGAGATTAGTCTATAACTGTTTCTAATGAGGGCTAGAGGAAATTAAAAAATGAACGGCGACACCGGCTATGCCGTTGACGGAGCCTCGCTCCTGTGACTAGATATTCGCTGGTTATTTATTGTCTTTCTCTTCGCCTTGAAAAATTGGAAATCTAAACAAAGTGAAGTTACGGTAAAAACCTATAATTATAACTGAAAGACAATGCTTAGAATTTAATCTTGTAGCGGACCTGCACTTAAAATTTGGCAAGATCCCTGTGTATAGTGCTAGTCCCTGGATCGAATCGCTAGCACACACAGTTTACGATGAATACCATAACATGTATCAATTTATTACATGAATGATCCAGAATTTATAAATATTCATTTACAAGGTGCATAGCTCAAAGCTAGCTTTGAAAGAGTTGCAGCGGAATAATTAACATAAAGCATGGAGTCCTCATCATCTTGATGCAGCCACAGGCGAGCATGTTGGTTGAAGACTGGAAACCCTTAAGCCAAACCTCACTCATCGTCGGAAAAACCTGCAACAGGAAAAATATTGCAAAAGGTGGGTCAGAACCATTTAAAATGGAGCTGGCAGGTGACACTCTGTGGACTCATAGCGGAATAACTCTAATAACCTATATGCATATTTAGGCTGGTGGAGTTCAAAGGCTATTTTGCAAAAAGTCCACTTTTTCCTATCTCTTTTGAAAACTCTTTTCATCTAGTCGAGACAAGTATGGCATGAAAACTATTGTCTCATCTACCCTTGTTCACCCTTCAAAGTTTTACTTGAGAAGTTGGAATGTTGGGATCCTCCGTTGACGTCCTTGTTCAGCTGCTCAGAATTGTCCGTAATCGGGGACACGACTAAGTACTTAGTTTTGACACTCTCGAGAGGTTGTGCACGTTCACCATTAGACCCAATCAGCCCAAACTATCTTCTAAACTCCATTAGTGATAAGGAAAAGGAGAAGATGAGACGAGATATTTCAGAAGCATTTTCTCAACCCATACTGGCTTGACCCATTCCACCTACATTCCTCTACATCTGTTTGTGAAGCCGGGATGAGTCCACGCAACTTAGTACATCAAGACAGAGCCCATATGACTAATGGCTGCACTGGAAGCAATCTTCACTTGGAGTAACTTCAAATCCCTTTGTTCCCTTGGTGGTCATCCACAAGTGCACATACTCAGGTTCACACCATGAAAATGGGCCTCAGTAGCCACTCAACTTCGCCTCCGTCAACAAACCATTCCACCCAGGAGTTTCATTTACTTAGTAGAAATTAGCTTTTCATAAAAACAACTTTTGCATAGCATCTCAATATTTCTACTAAGTTACAATAGGATTCTAGACCAACTAGTATAGGGGTGCTACTCTAAACAGTTTAGCATAGCAATACTAATAACACCTAAACATGCTTAAGGAAAATAATCTAACATGCATATAGACAAAATAGTAGGAAATTTCATGAATGTGCCACTTGCCTTTGATAGTTGTCGTTGCTCACACACTCTTTTCAACGTAACTTGGAGCACTCCGTTCAATATATACATAGAAATAACACAACAATTCAACAACTCAAGGCATACCAAGGCAAACATGTGAAACAAGGCCTTCACAAAAGATTTGGTCAAGGATTGTCACATAACACAATATGCAAAAAGATTTAATGTGATTGGTTTAGGATTTTCCATTTTGGTTAAAGGTTGGTCACAATCGAATTTGACTATGTCAAATTTGGATAGGTTGAAGTGGTGTTCCAAAGGTTCTAATGGGTTGGTCTTGATCAAAATGATCACAAAACAATTTGGTAAAATGGCTTAACACAATTTAAAGCCAAGTTTTCACAACAAACATTTTAAAAGACTTTTAGCATAAACTTAAAATATATAAAATAAAATAACTTAACAAGGATGGTTTTGGTGTCTCTGGACAGAGGCAAGTATTTAGATTATTTTTCGATTAAGAAAACCAATTAAAAAGGTTTATAGAATTTAAACAATATTAAAAATATTCAAATTAAGCCTCTGATTTTTAAATCATCAAAAAAATGCTCAAAAATATTTTATAACAGAGGCATGAAATTGCACATATTCCAAGGTTTCTAAAACTATTTTAATTGCAAATTTTGGACTTGTGGATCTAAAGTTAAGTCAAATTTACTCAAACTACTCATTTGAAATTTGAATGAATTTAACTATTTAAATTTGTAAACTAACAGTGCCAAACGATTCTACAAGTCCAGAGGATTTCAAAAATATAAAGTTTGTTAAATTTGGCCAAACTAAGAAAAATATATGACAGATGTAAGTACAGGGGCTTTTCTGCAAAACAGTCAATTAAAATCTAATTCGGAAAATCATAGAAATTCCCTGGCCACGTGGCTGCTTCCTATTGGCTGAAAGATCTGACTGTGTGCTGACTGGACATGCCACGTAGACGCTGACTATATCTGATCTGGATCGTCAGATCCAGATCTGACGGCTAAGATCTAAAGATACCGATTCGATTAAATGGATCAAATCTAGTCCGTGGGATTTAGATCGGACGGATCTGGTCCACTTGACCATATCCGAGCGGCGCTAGGTCGCCGGAGATGCTTCGGTGGCGGTGGCGCCATGGTCGGCGTGCACGGAGACGACGAAAAGAAGAGGGGTGGGCTACGATGTTTATACCTGGCGGTAGAGGAGGACAAGGCGAGGACGGTGACGGGGGTGCTCTCATGTGCCTGAAATTGCTCACCGAAGTGGATGACGTAGCGGCGAACTTCGGGCAGTGACGACGCGGTCGTTCTGGAGCGCGATTGAGATGAACAACGTGTCAATGCGCATCACCGTGACTAGGGAAACACGAGGGTACACAGGAGAGGGAAAACGGGGGCCGTGCTCACCGAGAATGGCGACGACGTGAGCTTCGGGTCGTGGACGGGCCCGTCGACTCCGGGGACCTACGGCCACGAAAATATGTTAGGGAGGTGCGTGAGATCGCGGCGGAGCAGTAGGAGCAAACAGGAGGGGAGAGGTAGACGGTGCTCACCGGAATCGAAAAGTTTGGCCGACGGCAATGGCGGAACGGCGAGCTCGATTACGAGCAGCCTGGAGGCTCTCGGGTTGTGATTTGTGTGGCAAGAGAGAGGAGTAGGGGTTTATAATGGGCTAGCGGGCGCGTTGATTTGGGGCATAAATCTCGCGAATTGATTGACGAAATCAATCGGGCGTCGGCGCGTGATTTCTGCTCGAGGTTGAAGACGGAGACGTGGCCCTGATAGGTGGGACCCCTTGGTCAGAGAGAGAAAAGAGAGAGAGGCGCGGGGCTGGTGCTACGCGCTGTGCTAGGCGTGCTGGCTGCTGGGCTTCAGCCCTTTTTCTATATTTTTTTTGTCCTCTTTTCTTTTTCTGTTTTCTTATTTCTTTTATAACTTTTGTTTTAAGTTTCCAAAAGACCTCAAACCAATTGTTAAAAATTTGTAAAAACAATATCTGTCAATTAAAAAGTTCCAACACCCTTTTCCAACATATTTCAAAATTTAGAAAATTCAAATAATGCATAATTGCTTAATTGACACTTTATGTCAATTTCAAAATAGGGTTTTATAAATCCCTTTTAAATCAAATAAAATACAGAAAAATAATATGAGTAATATCATGTCATATAAAACATGATGTACTCATCTTTATAAAAACATTTTATAATAAATCCTTTTATAAATAGAATTTGGAAATCATTTGTGGCTTAATAAAACAAATAAAATTACCACAAATGTAGTTATTGAAAATTAGCTATTTTAAACTTATTTTTCAATAAATATAATTGAATCGAAACCAAAATTTTAAAATAGTACATGCTTTAAATAATTTTAAAAATCTTTGCAAATATTGTTTTAGGGTTTAGTAAACTCCCAAATTTAAAATTTTCAGATTTAACTTTATGTTTTTGAGTAATTTATTTTATTCAAAACAAAAGTTTCAATTTTTAGTGATTTTTAAATTTTCCAAAATTTTGGGATGTTACAAATCTTCTAAACAGAGTATACTTGCTTTTAATACTTATAACTAAAACTTGCAGATAATGCTTGGCAAAATTTATGTTCTAAACAGAGCATAGTTAATGTCAATACTTATAACGAGAACGGGCATATAATGCTAAGCAAAATTTATGTTTTAACCAGATCACACTTACTGTTACTACTTATAACTAGAACTCGCAGACAATGCTTACAATTTTTTTGTTCTAAACAGATCATACTTATTCTGAATACTTATAACTAGAACTGATAGTCAAGGCTTAGCAAAATTTATGTTCTAAACAGAGCATACTTGCTGCAAATACTTATAACTGGAACATACGGACAATGCTTACAAAAATTTATTTTCTAAACAGAGCATACTTGCTAATCGGCGCTAACCAAAATTAAAACCTTAATAAGTGCTAAGTTATGCTAAATTAGAACCTAATATAGGGTTTGGGGTCTGACCTTAGGCGAGACAGGCTCACTTAGCGTTGCCGGCGATGGAGCCAGCACCGGCCTCCTCTGGCGACGCAGCTACCTCTAGCCCCTTGAACTCACTGGGAGCAAGGAGAAGGCGTTCAATCTGGTACTCAGTGTTGGAGAGGAGGAGCGGGTCACTTCTAGATCGGCCTTGGCGCGGGAGACTTGGCGCCTGATTTTGTGCTCATGCTAATCGTCCTCCTCGTCGGACGACGAGGACGAGGAGGGTGATGGCAGGTTCACAAAGCAAGGAGACGGGCGCGATACGCGACACCGTGAGACCGGGTGCGGCCCGGAGGATCCGTGCGACGGCGTTGAGACGAGCTGTGTGCTGGTCCTGCAAGATCAGCTAATGCTAGTGCTCCATGTAGCTCCGGGCGCTGATGTGTTGGCTACCGTCGCGGCTTCGGCCGCGAACGCCGCTTCTAAATGAGCCGGCAGGGGACGCCATCAGAGAGACTACTGAGACAAGTGAGGGAGCATAGAGAGTGTGCGGCACCTAGGGGTGGGAGAGAGAGACTGGGATTGAGAGCAGAGGTGAGGAAGAGAGGTCAAAATCTGATATATTCTTATACCCAACCAACTGTCTCTTCGGCTCTTCGGCTCCCCGCGAGTAACTACAACTGCATATCCAAGATATATGGTTAGGAACAACCGTCTTCTCTGTTGAAAGTAGAATCGAGAGCAATCGAGAGAGACAACAAATGAATCGAACTATCTCTTTATTGATGATGAATGGTGCTATATATAGCACCGAACAAGCGGTTACAAAAGGGGTATGTCGGTTCCACAAACCGACATTACAAGCAGGGATTACATGATTAATTAAAGTAATTAATTAAATCCTAACACTCCCCCTAATCTATGCTTTGTCCTTGCATGTCTTCATCATCTTGAAATAGTCTCCTCCAAAAACCCTGTGGGAAAAATATGAGGAGAGTAGTGTGTATGATATGTTGCTAAAACTCCTTTAACCCGGTGGGGAAATAAGGAGAAAATGATGCAACATATGATGGTTATTGTCTCTTTGATAACTCATATGGGAAAACCTTAAAAAGGGAAAAACCATAGCGAGTTTAGAGAACAATAAATATGTCTTGTATACTTCCTTTAAAAACCCCGGTGGGGAAAACATAAAGTATGACATATGATGTTTGAAGTTCTCCCCCAAAAACCCTTTGGGAAAAATGTGAGGAGAATTTTATTTGATATGTTGTTAAAACTCCTTTAAAACCCAGTGGGAAAAGTAAGGAGAAAATGATACAACATATAATGAGTGAAGGTGAAGGTGCTCGAGTTGTAGTCCCAAGCAACATTTGGGTTTATCCAAATTCTTCATCTCAAATCCGTCTTTTAGATGATCACGTGGTTCGTCATTTCAGGAGATATCCTTATGTATGACAAACACACATGGGTGATCATTATAGTAGGAGTAACCCTTGTGTATAAGGTGCTCACTACGTCGGTTGTACCAAAATATAACGACAACAATAAGAATTGGAGTGACTTATTGATTTTTACACAATACATGTTGCATTTGCGTTTCGATTCGGGCAGAGATTCCATCAGGAACCATACATGTCGGAATCTAGTGATCCACATGGATATGTTGTCACTACACCTATCAACCGCACAGATAGATGATTTTGTACTGCCAATGATATATGTATCAGAACGAGATTTCACTCATGTCTGGAGAGTAGGTCTCGGATCTCTGCGGAAACCCGACCTTATGCTACAAGCCTTGCTTTCTCACCACCTTGTATTTCTTATTCCGTTTGCGGAAGAAAACACATTGAATAATCCCATAGGGAATTGATTTGGAAGAGCGAGGCTATATCTGCTTGGATTGCATCCTTTGATGAGTTCAGTCCTAGCAAGTGTGTTCACACTCTGCCATGGCCATGGTCTTTGGATCTGAATCATTGTGAAGGTTGTTTGCAATCATACAAGAGATGTTTGTCGACAGTTGTAGGCTTTGGTTATATGATTCTCCAGAATCGATATAGTTGGAGCAAATATCATGCACCCATGATGACTCTTCGTGATTTCCCAATACGCGTGAGTCTGGGTGTTCCGATGTCCCAGCCAGTGTGTGCAAGCTGGGGTGGTGGAGGTTTCCCTTCCACTGGGTGTATACTACCCATTAGGTGTTCATCAACGCAAGGTTGACTTGCATTTACTGATTTAGAGGATTTATCCTCGATTTCCTTTGTTGCTTTGTGAAAAGCTGGATCCTGGTCAGAGGCCGTACTACTCCCCCTCTTTTTATAAAACAGGGAGTTGAGTGGTTTTTATTGGTACCTCCACTCTTTCGGGCGCATTTCTACCGGATTGAAGGATTTTGTAACACCTTTGAGATCAGTAAATGAATATGGCAGGTTATTTGCATGTGTTGCAAATTTGTGAATCGAACGTAGAGTCCAATTCTTGAGTACGTGGATATGGGAGGAACGTGAAGTCCCAATTGATTTCCTGGCATTCGATGTGGTACTTGAAATCTCCCCCTAATGCCTGGAAATAATCCTCCTTAAATATAAGCAATCAGCGTACTGGGCTATGAATACATCCCTGATGAGGGGTTCAAGGTACGTGTTGATTGACGGAGATAGTACCACCACATAGATCCCTAATATGTGGGCCCATGATGTACGCTGCGGTGGTGAGATCGGTACGCGTGCAGCGCTTCCGAACTTACGCAGATGGGAAATGCTCGGAGGATTTCACGTATCAATTGCAGAGGGGAAGTACTGCGATATGCAGTTAGTCAGTAGCAGCGTGTAAAACTGCATGACTCCAACATGAAGTTGGTAAATTGCAATTCATTAACATGGGTCGTGCAATGAGAAAAATCCTTTTGATCAGAGATGGCGCCAAAAACAATTGTGTATGGACACATAGGACATTGTGCTGAACTTCGATCCTCGGAGCCATGCACTAAATAGTGGAGGCATGTGAAGAGAATTCTACAACAATATTTGTCCATTCGAATTGATTTAATTCGATTTTAGTCCAAACAATGGTTGGTTGGGACCACAAATATCACCTTGAATGTGTTCAAGGGACTGAAGTGATCCATTGGCACAATATGTGCAAACTAAATCTCATGACTAGGAAAGTTTAGCTCATGCAAAACATGACCGATGGAATTGCATTATATGCAACATATGCTACGAGTTGGATGTATGTGTAGTACAATCCAGACAATAGAGCGGGTACATTTTCATATACTTGTTCCACATCCATCGGATTGGCACTCGTAGAAATCTATATATAGAATTGAAGAAGTTCCAATATGGAAATCTTTATCAGATATATAGAATGTATACAATCTTATTTATATCAGAGTGCTGATACAATATATATGTTCTATTACGACAACAAATGGACATTAATAAAAACGACCATTAAGGAGATAGTGGGACTAGTTTAAGCCTCCAAACACTGCGGTTGAGGCATACTAAACCATCATGTTCTCCGTGCCTGTAGGGTCCTCTGACAGATGGAGAGTTATGGTGTTACTAGGTCCAAAGAACGTATAGCGAACAACCAGCTCTGTTGGTGCTATATGGATGAAGGTTGAAATTTGCTTCAAACCTTTTCCCTTCGGGTGCTTTGCATCCCTGGGATTGCTGGTACAGAATGACCAGATGCTTTGGGGTCTTGCACTTGTTAGTGGGATGCGTGTAGCAACCACACTTGTCGCATAGCTTAGATTTTGTCAAACTCAGCTTTGCGGTGCCTTTCCCACGGTCTAAGTTTCTAGGCTTACTATTCCGGTTGCGCTTTCGCTTACCATTGAAGTTCGAAGGCTTGCCGTTGAAGGCACCATCAAACTTTCACCCATTCACGACATTCATATGAACTTCAGGTAGAGGTTGAGAACCAACCGGGCTGAGAGCCATTCTTAGCGAGCAGCTCATCATGCTTTTCAGCCTGAAGTAATATATGAATAAGGTCGGAATAGACTTGGTAGTCGTGAGCACGATATTGGTGTTGGAGGATCCTGTCAGATGGAAGCATAGTAGACAGAGTTTTTTTTCTATCTTCTCCACATCAGTAGGTTCCTTCCCGCAAAAGTGCAGTTAGAACTGATCTTATGAACCTCATGATTGTACTCCCCGACAGACTTGAAGTCATGTAGTTGGAGTGTCCAATCATGGAGTGCTTCAGGCATGACAACTGCCTTTTGCTGTTCATACCTCGTTTTGAGGGCCTGAAACAAGGTACTAGGTAATTCTTCCTCCAAGTACAAACTTGAGATCTGGATGAACATGGTGCTTTATGATGTACAAAGAAGCATGTTATTGCTCATCTGTCAGCGGCGTGACTCCAGCCGAGAGTGGAACATCCGGAGCTTAGATTGCACGCATTAACCCACGGGACGCAAGGAAGATCTTGATGTACATGGCCCATATAGGATAGTTGTGGCCATTAAGAGCGAGTGCATCAAACTCTCGAGCCATCATCTACCTATATGGTGACCCAGAGAATATTAATTTACATTCGGTAAATTAAAATCCATCATGGTTATGTCGTAATGAACTATGCAAAATAAATGAAGTTTCAAGAAGTGAGTTTGAACTCATTAGTGTGAACCTCAAATTGTTAAGTATGGCACGTTGTAGAAAATCTCCTAAATAAATTTTGGAGTAGATCTAGCAGCATTAGCGGAGTATAAGATACTCACACTTCGAATGGCTTATGTCATAACTTAATTAAAATGTTTGGGAGAGCACATTGGCAATCATAATGTCAAAATGACAAAATGTAGGCTTAAACAGTGGTGGTAGATAAATCTACACACTACCTCATGTTCCCAAAACATCAATTTGAAAAAATCACTTTAAATTTTGCATCTATATTTGCATGAAATTGAAAATCTCAATTGCAAATGGACGTATTAATCTCGACATGTGGCGAACATGGAAATATATACATCGTAGAAAGATTCCGGAATACATCGTACTCGACGGGTAGACAGTACTATATAGGCACTAAATTTATATTTGCAAGAAATTAAAAATCTCAATTGCAAATAGACGTAGTTAATCTCGACACGTGACAACGTGGAAATATATTACATCACCTTTGGATCTGGAATACATTAGTACTCAACAGAAAGACAGGACTTGCTGTGCAGATGAGTCGCCGGTGGTCCACCGTCGTCCGTCGACGGTATATGCGGTGCGTCTGGCCGCTGCTCGTTTTCCTCCTCTTCTGTTCTTGTTCATCTCGAAATCGCTCAGATGTAGAGCAACGTGATGTAGAGCAACGTGGCTGATAACGTGTTGAAAGTAGAATCGAGAGCAATCGAGAGAGACAAGAAATGAATCGAACTATCTCTTTATTGATGATGAATGGTGCTATATATAGCACCGAACAAGCGGTTACAAAAGGGGTATGTCGGTTCCACAAACCGACATTACAAGCAGGGATTACATGATTAATTAAAGTAATTAATTAAATCCTAACATTCTCCACGAAGCTTATGGCACAAAGGCCGAGGAGTCCACCCCTAACGCATGCTTGCGACTACACGCGATTTTTCACATCCATCACGTCCCATAAGTAGATGTCGTGGACAGGAATCTAGTTATGACTAGTTGAATGCCCGTGCGTTGCCACGGGCTCTCTAGATTGACCAATTTTACTCTCTAACAATGGTGATAGAGAAGTGGATTCAAAATAAATACACAAGCCACGTGTTTATGGATTCCGACCATTATGTTTGATTAGGTTTTGTACTATGTTTCAAGACATTTCCTACAGCTGAATATCTCATTATTTGTTCACTATCTCCCAACAACATTGCCGGTGTTTTTCGTTTGTTTGAGAAAAAAGTAAAACATAAATTCGGTCATATATTTATTTTTGGTCATACAAAACATGTGTCAAAAGAATTACAATATTCTTTACGCACCTCTTTTAACTTTGTTAAACACGATATTTTGACACCAGGTCAGTAACGTTGAGCATTAGTTTACAAACTGAATAAAGAAAATCCTATACGACCTAGGTCGTACGCCCCTAGTCGCTGGACTAGGGATGAAAACGGAGCGGATACGGACGGAACTGGGTGGTGCCACATTTGTTTTCATATTTTTTTGCGGAAGCGGAAACGAATACAGAAACCTCGGAAACAAATACAGAAACAAATATTGTCGGAAACAGATACAGACCGAATACGGTGCGGACACGGAACAGAAAGCAGATGTTCGCCGGAACCAAGCGATCCCTTGAATAATGCAGGAAAACCCAAGCAAACCAACAAACTTATCAATTTAATAAGATGAAATAAATTAAAGTATAATATAGTGTTTCTAGGTTATCAACTTTGGCAAAAAAAAAATACCTACTATCGTCCCTAAACCTAGTGCAACACTGAAATGCCGAACCGGGAAGGCTTTGAGAGGGAGATAATATGTAAGTACGTAGGGCCTAAACATGGTCACTTCATATATTTTACTTTTTTTGTTTAGATCTTTGGTTCTGTCTCGGTGTTCTCACTAAAATTGTTAGGCCTGCATCCAGATAGCATCACGTAACAAAAAAACGGAAAGTTCCGTATTGCCGGAAACGAAATTTCCGTTTCCGTGGTCGTTCCGCCGGAATACGCTGTTCCGTTTCCGTTTCCGTTTCCGCATAAAAGTTTCCATTTTCGTTTCCGTTTTGCAAAATTCCGTTTCCACTTCCGCATTTTCGTTCTGTTTCCGTTTTTCCGCGGAAAAGTCGGAAAGTTTCCACTCCGTTTTCATCCCTACGCTGGACCAACTCTGGAGGCTGACACGTGGAAAAACGGATCTCAAAGCAGTGTGCCCTCTCGTTCCCAATCTCTTCCAAGTCCCGGCATCCTCCAGTGACCCACGTTCGTGCTGCTGCCTCTCATCCATGCGGCCGCAATGTCCTTGTCACTGTGTCGCGGATCCGTCGTTGTCCGCTGCTCTACCCTGGGAGCGCACCTTCATTGCTCGACCGTGCTATGCACATATGCAGCGGATGGAGAAATTGCAAGCCATCAAATTGCTTATACAACAGGAAGCACCACAAATCTGTAGGAGGATAAAATTCAGCCCAAAAATCAACAAATCATCAACTATCGTCAACTAATTAAGTTGAGTTCCTGATTGTGCATCTTCGTGAGTGAAAAATCTGACGGAGAAGCACCTAGCGACCCAAGTATCTGTGGTCATCTTGTCCAGTTATGCTGATACGCAGCGAGCAAGGGAGTTGCCGGCCGGCGGCGGCGACGTGTCCGTTGACGGCAGGGAAGAGCAACAAGCGCCGGCCGCCGGCAGATGCGCAACGCGGCTCAGGTCCAGCGATTCCCCCACAGGCGACGACCGGCTCTTCCAGTGCCTCTACGCTGCCGTCGCAACTCGCGAGGACCACCGCCTCTCCTGCCGTCCCCCCTTTGTCTTTGCGCTGTTGCACGAGGATTCCGAAGTCGAGCGGGCGTCGTAGTGAGCAGAGGAGGGCCCGGCGGCGTAGGCATCTGCGGCACCTGCTGTGCCCACGCGCCACCGCGCTTCCCCGACCGCCCGCCGGCGACTACGTCGAACAGGTCGGCGTCCAGTAATTGCACATGCTCGTCGCGGCCCGATTCCCCTCCGCTCCTGCAATTCGGTGCCTGCCGCAGCTGCGCCCGGGAGCGGTTCGCCTGGTCCACCTTCCTCCTGCAGGTCTGGAGGCACTCCTGCAGTTGGAGAGCTGCGGCGGGTCAATTCCCGCGGCGCCGCGGCCTGAGGCCGCGAGCTTGAGCAGCGCCGGAGCGCTGGCGGCCGGCCGAGCGGCACTTGGTCGTCGTGGACGTCGAGGAAGAAGACGAGGCGTGCGTCGATCCCCGGCTCGATTCCTTGCGCGGAGAGGATGAAGACGAAGAGGCGGGTCGATTCCCGCGGCGCGGCGGCCTGAGGCCGCGAGCTTGAGCAGCGCCGGCGCGCTGGCGGCCGGCCGAGCGGCGCTTCTCGGCGGTGGTCTTTTCTTTGTTAGGAACTGTTATGTTGACTTGGCGGTGGCATACTCGGTAATTAACCTATTAACACAAGGGCAAAATCAGAAATTAAAAAAACGTACCAACACCTCCTCAGGCCATATTATATAGTAGAGATTACCAACCATAAATCGCGCTAGCCGGTTTAGATTCTCACACAACGCGATATTGAAAGGTTTTTGATGATTGACTCGAGTCTGGTCCTCTTTGCTTCCCCGACCAACCTAGCATACACATGCAAATTGCAGAGGATACAAACAAGACGGTTCAGATTCAGGCCAAAAGTTGGAAAACCATACTAAAGGAATCACTATACCCTACACGACCTGAGGAGGTCGCGGATACCATCAATTGCTCGTGCGAGCTTATCTTTAAGCTGCCATGGGACCTAAGCAACATTACCGCAGAGCATCGACCTGATCAACAACTCGGAAGAAGCCAAGAACCTCAGTATGAATGTTGGTCTAGGGTTTGTTGGTGATATGGGGTTGGCCTATATCTCTGCAGTACATAGAACTATAACTCATCCATCCCACAACGTCTAAGGTCCCTGCGGCCCACTTTGAAATTCTACCGTCCTAACATGTCTACCAGGACAAACATTCAATATACCATATGTCGGACTACAAGATAAGGAAAATCTCGCGAAGACATGACGTACAAGACATGGAGCTCTCCATGTTCACCAAGAGGACCCCCACGACCTATGCATGTATAAAGGAGAAGACCAGGACATAAGAAAGGACCGAACGGTTGAACAGCCAAGACATCACCACGCGACACACCTATCCTTCATCGACATCCATCATATAGCCACAAACCAAAGATTTATCATCTCGTCGAATTCCTTGTATAACTCGTCGAGATTCTCTCATTGTAACCTTGTACTCTTGGTCTCCATATCAATGGAGCCTGAAGTCGGGAGAAAGGGTTCTCCCATTTCGAGAGACCCGAACCTATGTAAAATACATGTCTATCTATTACATGTTAGGTTGAGCCCTAGAATCTAACAAATAAACGTAATCTAATCTTTCAAAAGTGCTGTTACCAAACTATCAAAAACTATTATTCGACAAAATCCTTTGAATCAAAGAAGCTCTTAAGTGTAACACATTGTTGTTAGTTATAATCTCTGTTTTCTGCATCGCACAAGCAATTACGCTGCTCGTCTTTGCACAGAAGTTGTTGGTGGTATCCATCTGTGCACATGGCACCACTTGTGAGCTCCTTTCAGCATGACTGAATCCCATGCCTTCGATGAACGAATCAAGCTCGCATTTGTGTTGGGATTGAACGTGATACTGCATCAGCGACAGTGCTAATAACTTGCCCAAGGAATGCCCAACAGAAATGTGGGGCTCTGTAATCACTGGAATCCATCAAGGAGCATGTACGTCTTTCCCCGTTACATGCACAGCTCATTGCTACTACACAATTTGTTAATGGCATCAACCGGCAGCGACATAAATTGGACAGCAGCAACAACAACTACGAATCAGCAGAACGCATGACACTCCCTCTAGCCTCGAATTGCTCTTCCCTTCGTCTCGTCTATTCGTGTGACTAGTGAGAGAGGCAGAGAGACCAAGCGAGAGAGTGTATTGATTGTCGATAGGCCTTCAGATCGAAGCGAGCAGGGGCCAGGACGGGTAGGTGACTAGCAAATGGTGGAGGGACTCGGGAGGTCGGACACTTTCCAGACGCTAGGCACGGCAGTGCGGGCGTGCGACACACTAGTGAGCGGCAGAAGTAGTGGAGCCCGTGCGGTTTGGGCATTGAGTGACACCGCGACGTCGTGGCGGCATGGCTGAATGGCGAGAAGTCTCGGCTTGATCTTGATTGAAGATGAAGAAGAAGGGGAAGTGCCAGGAAAGGGAGGAAGGTACTTTTTTTAGATTTTTTGCATTTGAAGAGAACACTTGTGTCTTATTTGATGAATTTATGAATTATGAATAGCATATTTGACAAGGTATTTTGTGTCACTTGATTGTGGCAGTAGCTCTAAACCAAGCACAGATGAAAGTGGAAATGTTATAGTACATCAAGAGCAAGAGGACAAGAGCAAGAAGTGGAAAAGGAGACGGAAAATTTTAGGGCAGACAAACAAGTGGAAGAAGATATTGGTAATTCAGTCGAAGCCATTGTGGAAGAGCATGATGAGGTTTTAGGGTCCGAAGGTATAACTGATTTCGGTCAGGATGACATTAAATTTGATCCAAGACTTTGCATTCCAATTGATTGATTTCCTCCCAATATTAGAGATGATGTTATATTTTCTTACCTAGAGAAGGAACCAACTCAGCCAACTTGTCATAATTTCCCCCTAAATAGAAACGCTAGAAGCTTTTGGTCACAATGGGATTAGGAATTTAATTGGTTGTAGTATAGTGTTGACAAGGATAGATATTATTTGCTTCTTTTTTACCTTTTTAAACATGACCAAATGGATGAACAGTTGGTCATGATGTCTTGACCAAATTAGGGTATGACCATTGGAAAAATGTGATGGTGCATTATTTAAGCATGTTGATGGGGCATGTAGCATCCATAATAATTCAAGAAAATGATGTGATGATTTAAGAATCCAAGGTGAAAAGCAGACATATAACTAATAGCAAAGACTCACTAGTAAAGTATGAAATTCGTGTGGATTCATTGCTTTCCCACCAATTGAAGTTGATAGTTGTTGCTCGATCTATCGACATGTTGCTAAGATATTGGGGATTGCTTTGACGATTTGTCCTTGATTGCCAATCTCAATAGTTCATCTTGCAGGAGGAAGGATATGTTGCTTGATTAGTACAAAGTGATTATTGTAGCTAAGATTAAGAAAGGTGAGATACCCAAGGAAGAGGGAAAAATCAAGAAACATTTGTGGTCCAACATAGAGATACAAGACATGGTTCTCATTACACAATATTATCTCGCATTGAATCAATGTGGGATGCGGTGAAAGAAGTTTTGGGGGATATGTGTGTGTTCCATGTAGGGCAGACGGTTTGGTTCATAAAATTAAGTATGAGTTTTAGCTTTGTGTTCATCATGAAGATGAATTTAAAACTACTTCAGATGATGAAAGGATCAGTATGGCCACCTAGAGGGGGGTGAATAGGTGCTACTCAATTTTTAACTATTTTTCGAATTTAGGCTAGACACAAAGGTAAAATCTCTAGATATGCAACTACGGTGAATTTATCTATATGACAAGTTAACACAAGACTAAGCAAGATACAAGTAAGAGCTAGCGAGTAAGGAGTAACCAAACGGGAAGCACGTGGAGACAAGGATGTATTCCCGAATTCCTCCTTTTTAGGGGAGTACGTCTTGTTGGAGGGGTGTGAGTTTTAAACTCAAACACCACAAATGGCCTCACCCTATTCTCCGATGAACCTTGCCCAAAAGTTCGGTTCACCTTCCACTATCGAAATCCTTCAAGGCGGAATCCGGAGCCCTTACAACAAACTTGAGGCTCAACCCACAAAAGGATTGGGGCTCCCAAGCACCACAACACCTGCTACACAAAAGTAAAAAGCAAGTAAGTACAAAAAGATGCCTAGGTTTTCCTAGAGGAAACCCTAGGCTCAAATCCCTCAAGTGAATGAGGGGGAAATAAAGAACGCTTTGGTGACGATGTAGATCGGGGCCTTCTCCTTTAGATCTCCGAGTATGAGCTTGATTGGTTGGAGGAGTAGGGAGATCTAGGAGCTTGAAGCTTTGATTTAATGGAGGAGAGAGAGGGTGTGAAGCTTAACTTCTTTGGAGAAGAAGCATCCTTAAATACCCCTCCACCAGATCTGACCGTTAAGCAGGAAAAACATGCTGCCCGGTAGTAACGGGCTCCATCCGGTAGTACCGGCCAGCCAGACCCACGGCAGTCAACCTTGACTTCGAATCCTTGCTGACCAGATAGGAGCACACGCGGTACTACCGAGCAAGAGGGGCCGGTAGTGCTCCCCAATCGGTAGTACCGGGCTCCTCCGGTACTGCCGACTAAAAACTGGCTCGAGTCCAGTAGCCACTTGGCTATCTTAGCACTACCGCGAGACGCGGCGCGGTACTACCGCCTTCAGAACCGGTACTGCCGAACACCTCCGCGCGGTGGTACCGCCAGGTCGGCAGTACTGACTGGCTCGGTACTACCGGCCGAGACAGAGCCTGGAGAAACTGGGAGATCCTTCAGATCACGAAGCCTGGCGGTACTACCGGACCCTGTCCGGTACTACCGGCCACAGAGGAATTGGCAGACTGAAACTAGTTCTTCGCGCTGAAACCTTTTTCAATACTTGATGCATTATATAAAATTATCTAATCAATCCTGCACCACTTGACAACACATTAGATTGTTCCTAGTGTTGTTGCCTAACACACAAAACATCAAGGGATATAAAATATGCTCTTTCAATCTCCCCTTTTTGGTGTTAGATGACAACACTAGGATTTGCAATGGAGCACAAAACAATATCAACATGTTTCACAAAAGATTGATAACCTCCCCCCTACATGTGTGCATATAAGAAGTTTGCATTTGAATACAAATGCACATCATGTAGAGAAGAGGCAACTCACAAGTAATAGAAACAAGATAGATTTGCATGAACAAGAGACATAGCACAATAGCAGGTTGAGATATGTATATGGAATCATACCTTGTGCATAATAATGTAGAGATAAACCATTTGCACAATAATAGATGTCTCAACCATAGATAATACGAAATATCCATATGTCTCACACCACCATAATTAAACAACATAGTCTCACTCACAAATAGCAAATAACAAGAGAGTTTAACAAAACACAAGATAAAGGGACACTAGCACTCAAGAAGTGGTAAAAGAACATGCTTGTGTCCGGCCCATGCAAATCCCACGACATCCTAATAGAACACATTCTCCCTTTTTGTCATCGAAATGCCAAAAAGGGAGAAGCACGATGCTAAAGCGTCCAAGGAGCATCAAACTCCACCCATGCCGTGGTGGGACGACGAAGAAGGAGCCACGAAACGAGAACCACTCGGAGGAGCAACTTCATCACTCCAATTGCCATGCTTAGAGACCCATTCATGCTTGGGAGTGATATCTTCTTCGGACCCCTTTGGAGAGACGCGCAAACCCTTCTCAACCATCAAAGCCTTTTGACGCGCAGCAGCCTTCTTGTGATATACATGAGCCTCATACATACGGTCCTCGAGATCTTGCTTGAAACAAAAAGCCCTTTTGATCTTGATTTGAAGCTTCTTTGCCCAAGATGGCTCTTCCATAAGCTGTTTGGCTCAAGCGGGCTCTTCCATGGGAGAGGCAATTGCTTTGCCACTAGCCCTCCTTCCCGCACGAGAGACGGGAGCCTCTTCGGGAGCAGCCGTTGAAGTACTTCCCTTCACCTTGACCACATGCTCCTTAATGCGCAACTCCTTGGGGGATGCTTGGTAATGCGTTTTCCATCCGTCATGATGTCCTCTCCGGTTAAACTCTTACACTTGTTACAAATGAGCCGCATAATGAATGGGCCATAGATGGGAGCCCTCCTATCAATCATAGTCATCCACATCTCATGATGAATCACATCCATCACATCCATCTTCTCTCCCTTGTTTTGCTTCTCAAAAGAATTCTTGAGGAGATCAAACATGAAGCCATGCACTTCATCCCAATTGCCCGCATGAGGTGCAATTGTCTCACGATAGGTGCGGTGCAAAATCTCAAAAGGGCGAGTAAGATGAGCAGTTTTGCCCAAAGTGCCTCCTTCCAAAGTAATGGGTTCAAGAACGGTCCGATGGCTTGAAAGATCATTGCCATGACTTCTCCATCCATTAGGGGTAAATTCACCCTTGTCAACATAGCCCAACATAGCACCAAACTCCTTCAAAGTAGCTGTCTTGTCTTTGGTCATCCACCTCAAAGTTCTTGCTTCATCAGTGTCCATGTGAAGGGTGGCATAAAATTGTAAGATGTAGTACTGAATGTACGGTTGGTAGAACTTCATGAGAGGAATCAACCCAAACTCCTTACACATAGCAAGGGTCTCATCAAAGTATCCACCATGCTCGGGCATCTTCATGAACTCAATATCAATGGTGTGTTGGGGAGTGAACGAGTAATCTTTGTAAATATAGATCTCCTTGTATATCTTCTCTTGATCATTTGTGTGGAAGTGAGGGTTGGATACATGAACAGCTCTCTCCTCATCATACGAATTTTCTTCTCTAAGTTTTTGATACTCATCGGGCTTCCAAAGATGACGTGGCTTAACCTCGGATTTCTTGGTGGTAGCCTTGCGCTTGGAACCACCTCCACGAGTTCTAGCGGTGGTTCGCTTTGGCATAACCTCTTCTTCTTCTATGAAATCCTCCTCAATCTCATTCTCAACAACTTTGGCTTTCTTGCTTGAGCGAGTGTACACGGTATCCTTGCTCGAACCATCACCACGGCCACCTGTGAAAATAAGTGCACAAGTTCTAGGAATTGAAGGACAAAAGAAGTTGAGAATCGTAATCAGTGGTCAAAGTTTACTACAGGCGGTAGTACCGGCCTAGGCCCGGTAGTACCGGCCATGCGAAATTAACTCACCCGAGGGGATTCAAAATCGACGGTAAATTTGACCAAAAGAGTACACTAATCAACAATGCTAAGTGTTCCCAAGCCTACCAAGACGATCCTACCAAGTTTTAACCGAAGAATCGGAGCTACCGGGAATTTTCCTCAAGAACACCTAAGTTTCACAAATAGAGAAACGAAGAGAGAAAAATCGAGGGAAATACCGGAGGCCATTGGAGGAGATCGAAGCGGGGATCGCTCCCACGGAGCAGATCTGGCCGAGAACCACGAAGTCCGGCGGCCGGAGCAGAGGAGAGAGGAGGCGGCGGGGTGAAGTGGATCGTGCGGGATGGGGAATAACCCCTCACTCCCGCACGGTTGACTTTAGTGGGCAAAACCCGCACGCCTGGTAGTACCGGGGGCTTGGGGGCGGTAGTACCGCGCGTACAATTCCAGCAGTTTTTGGAAACTGCTTCGATTGTACAGGCGGTAGTACCGGCCCTAGCCCGGTAGTACTGCCTGGGCCTCCTATTTGTCTCTAGAGATTCAAATTTTGAACTTGTGCAAGGAAGAGGAATGTTTTATGGGGTAAGATCATGGCTTAGGATAGACAAAGTCACTGAATATGTGGGATACACACTTGGAAATTGCAAGATTCAAAAATAAAAGCCAATTCCAAGTGTTTCTCCCAAAAGAGAGCTAGAAGTCTAGAAAACCCAAATAAATCCAATAAATCCAAATAAATCCAACTCTTCATAAAGAAGAGGGCGGTGGCCTAAGCCACCATGTATGAGTGTGTGGCGTGACACCGCGAAGATATATCTTGGGTCGACAACCACTACTCGTCATTTTAAGCTCACAATTCATAGAACAAATATAGAGAAGCAATTGAGTTTTTAATGCCGGCATAATGGGGGAGGGATAGTTCAATGAATTAGGACCGCACTCCCCCTATGTCCATGCCTACACCTAAACACGATAAATAGTCAAGACATAGGTGTGTATGCAAAGTAGTCAAGCCAAGCTCCTTGAATCCACGATATTGTAGCGTACCTGCACTTAGAAAATGGCAAGGTACCTGTGTATAGTGCAAACCCCTGGATCGTTCCATTTGCACACACAGTTTAAGATGTAGTATCACAACAAAGTATCATTATTACATCGAATGATCCAGACTTGGTAAAATATTCATTACAACTTGCATAGCATATAGCTAGCTTGAAAGAGTAAAGCAGCGGAAATAATAATCTTCATGGAGTCCTCATCCTTTGCATGTGCCACAGGCGAAAACATGTTGGTTGCAGACTCGAAACCTTAACGAAACTCACTCGTCGTGAGAACAATCTGCAACAAAATAAAATTTTGCAACAGAGTGGGTCAGATACCATTAAAATGGATCTGGCAAGTGACACTATGTGGACACTTAGTGGAATAACTCTAAGGCCTATATGCATATTTGGCTGGTGGAGTTCAAGGCTGTTTTGCATAAAAGCCAATTTTTCCTGTCTCTTTATAAACACTTTTCTTTTGTCAAAACAGGTATGGCATGAAAACCACTCTCTAGTCTACCTCTGTTCAACCCTCAAAATTTTAATTTAAGAAATTGGAATGATGGGAGCCTCCGTTGCATCCTTGATCAGCTGCTCAAATTGTCCGTAACCGGAGACACGGCTAAGTACTTAGTTTTAACTCTCGAGAGGTTGTGCACTTTCACCATGAGACCCAACAAACCCAAACTATCCTCAAGCACTCGATTTGTGCTAAGGAAAAGGAGAGAGTTGAGACGAGACCTTTGGGGAAAAGTCAAGGCAGAGCCATTATACCACATGGCTGCACTGGAAGCATCTTCACTTAGATAAAACTTTGGTCCCTTTGTCCCTGGGTGGCCATCCTCAAGTGAACTCTCAGGTGAGAACCCCCACATACCATGGTCCTAAGTATAGTAAACTATCTTAGGTGAAAACCCTCATGGACATGGTCCTGAGTAGCCACTCAACATAAACCATACAATACCACTTCCACCCAGATGGTAAATTAACTTAGTAGAATTAAGCTTTTCAATAAAACACTTTTGCATAGCATCAATATTTCTACTAAGTTATCAGTAGGATTCTAGACACAACTAGTGTACAGGAGATAGTAGTTTCAGCATAGCAATACTATCCAACACATGCTTATAGAAAAATACTCTAAATCATGCATATAAAAATACTTAGGAAATTTATGAGGGTGTGCCACTTGCCTTGGCAAACAGAAGAACAGGTGTAGCAGTTGCAACCACCTTCGTCTCTCTCCGGAATTTCTAACAAGTCAAACAAATCACAAATAAACATACAATCATAAATGCAACACTTAGAAAAATATGATATGCATGTGATGCAGGATGACACAGAGAAATGTGGTATGAAAGACAAGCAAAACAAAATAAGGGAAAGACAACAAAATAACATTATCCCATTCAGCGAAGGCAAGGTCAAGGTAGAGTAAAATAAATTTGATAAAACCACCACTTGAAGGTTGTAAGGCTACTCTAAGTCTTCACAAGTTTGGTCTTCAAATAATCTTCAACTCCTTTGCAGCTTCATGTATCTTCCATGGTCTTCTATTAGAACTCTAAGAACTTAGTCTTAATCACCAAGGACTTGGTCTATGTCCAAAGTGAGACAAAACTTAGAAAGAGAGAAGATAGAAGGAAAGAACTAGTTGGTCTTCCAAAATTCTTCTCCAGGCTTCCTTGTAGCTTTCTTCTTGGTGTATTGACTTCATTTAACTTGGTAGACTTGATGGTTCTGAAGACTTGATGATGTTGGCAGGTTGGTCTTGAATATAACCTAGCCATCATGAAGTCTAAGAGTAGAAGGAAGAAAGGAAAAGAGAGAAAGACTTAGAAAAAGGTAGGATGGTTGGTCTTCATGAATTTCCTCTTGATTTCTTCTAAGTAATTTCTTCTTGGAGATGCTTCTGGAGTCTTGTTTTCTTGCTAAGTTCTTCTTTGGTCCTCTAACTTCATGTTGAATTCTCCAATGACAACAATGCAAACTCATTCCACTAATTTCTAACTTAGTGGTTTTTGACTAGGAGAGTCAAAAGGACTAACATGCATCCTTAATTTTTTCCTAAGGAGGAATGTCATGTAAGAAGTGCAAAATATTTCTAAGGACTAGAGATGCATGCCATGCCATGAAATTATTCTAAGTTAATGCAAGACAAGTAAGATGGTCCAAAAATGACTAAGGACCAAAGGTCAAACAATGAGTCCAAATAATTTCTAAGGACAAACACTTAAACAATATCACTTAGAAAATTATTATAAAACAACTAAGTTTTCAAGATGCTAAATTTTTCTAAGGAGAAGATTTAGCACTATTAAGATGTTGAAATTCTTCTAAGGAAATAATGTTGTCAAAATAATTATCAAATATTTTCTAAGGAAGAAAAATACTTTGTTTGGAGAGGCAAAATATATCTAAGTACTTTTTGTAACTAAAGTGATCAAAATATGACTAAGTCATTTTATTAGCCGAATAGATGAAGAAAAATAATTTTAAATAATTTTTATTACTAAAATAACACCTAAAAAGCATTTAATCAATATTAATTACAAAAATCATAGAAAATACTTTTACAAAAATAGTAGAGTATTCCTACGGCCAAGTATTAATTAAACAAAGTTAAAGCAATTGGATTTGCCCAAAAATCCATTTTTAAATTTAAGTTAAGTCAAATTTACTTAAACATCCATTTTTAAAATTGAACCAAATTAAGTTTGACAAAACATAAAACTAATTATGCCAAAAGTTTCTACGTGACATAAGCTTTCCAGAAATATAAAGTTTGCAAAAATTGGCCGAGCCAATAAAAAGTTATAATGAATCTAATCTTCAGGGTCTTTTCTGCAAAATTGCCGGTCTTTGGTTGACTGCTGACTTTGACTGCTGACTTGGCGTTGACGTCCACGTGGCGTCTCTGAATGGCTGACGCTGCAGACTGTGCTGCTGACTGTGCTGCTGACTGGACGTCGACGTGGCGTGCTCTGATTCGTCGGTACCGATTCGCGTTCGGATCTAATCTTCGTCATATCAAACAGATCTAACGGTCTAGATCTAACATACTAATATAATCTACAGGTCACGGGCTTTCCAAAAATATTTTATTTACAAATTTTAAACTTATAGATTCAAAACTATTACTAAAATAATATTTCACATGTTTCTGTAAATAACAAGTTATTTTTTTTTTGCGGTTAGTAAATAACAAGTTAGTGCACGACTAAAATATATGTTTTTGTTATTCTACTGTATTCTACACGTTCATACGAATCCATAGAGTACAAAAACATTGAAAACGGAGTTATAGTTGAAAAGATATGAATTTTACAAGATCCAACAATTTTCTGAAACTTTAATCCGAAAAACAGGAAAGGACGACACGTGGCACGATCTGGCTGGCTCATACCCCTTGGGTAAGTTATCTAATCTGGTCCGTCGGATCCAGATCTAACGAACGAGATCTAATCTGGCTGGGAAGAAGGCAGCTCACCGGAAAACAGACGATGGTCGTTCCGGCGAGATCGGATGCGGATGGCAGCGGCGCTCCGGTGTTCCCCAGCCTTGGCGACGACGTCCCCGGGTGCGGCTCCTCGCTCCGGTCCTCCCTGCGTCCTTGGCTTCTCCTCCCTTGCTCCGGTTGCGGCGGCGTCGAGGTCGGAAGTGGCGACAATGGTGGTGGCGGCGGTGACGGATTCCGAGCTCAAAATCGGGCTCGTTTTGAGGCTAGGGTTTGTAATTTTTGCGGGTACGGAACCGCACGGGTGTGGGGTATTTATGGGTGGAGTTTCGTGGGCAGGGGGCAAAGAAATCCCAGCAAATCGAGAGATTTTTGAGTAGTTTGGTTCGGTACAGATACGAACTCTGTTCGTTCGAATAGCGTACAGAGATAGGAGACGTTGGTGGGTCCCTGCGTTAGGGAAAAAAAGAAAAGAAGAAAAGAACGTGGTGAGAGAGAAAGTTACCTGCGCTGGTGCTGTGCTCTTCTCTTGGGCCAAATGGCCTGTTCCGTTTTTTTTTTGTGTCTCTTTTCTTTTCTTTTGAAATAGAGCTCCAAAACAGTTTAACACAGTTTTGAAACGTTTGTCAAAATGTCCTCTGCCATAATAGACTATTAGTAACTATTTTTAACCTAAATAAATATTAAACATACCCTAAGCAAATATATTGCTTTATGCAGGGTGTTGGGAAATTTAAAATAGGATTTCGGAATTAATCCTTTTAAAATTGAATACAAAACAAACAAATGAAAGTTCTAAAATTGATGCCATGATTAAATGCACAATTGACACTTAATGTCGAATTTTAAGAAAATAGGTTTTAAAACAAATCTTTTGTGACTTTAATAAAATCAAATAAAATACGACAAAAGTAAACATTTGAAAATATCTTATTTTCCAATTGGGTACAAGCAAGTCACAACCAAAGTTTAAACAGAACCAATTAAACCATAAAAGTCAAAAATAATATAGATAGCATAATTGCTATTTTATTTTTAACATTTTTTTCAAATATGTTTCAAGTGGAACTAATATTCCCACCTTTGAAATTTTCAAAAGTAACAATACAATATGCAGATGAATGCATGCATGATTTTTCTTTTTAAAGCAAAATACATTGTAGTTTTTAAAAGTTTTATATTTTTCTGTTTTTTCAACTTTTTGAAAAACTTGGGATGTTACAGATATTTAGCTCATTCCTCAAATAATTGAATCTTGCTTCATCAAGTGGCTTCGTGAATATATCGGCAAGTTGGTCTCTTGTGGGAACATGGCCTAACTCAATATCACCACGGGCAACATGATCTCGAATGAAATGATGACGAATTTCAATATGCTTGGTTCTTGAATGTTGCACCGGGTTGTGAGCAATCTTGATAGCACTTTCATTGTCACATAAAAGAGGCACTTTGTCACAATTGACACCGTATTCCTTTAAAGTTTGCCTCATCCATAACAATTGGGTGCATGCACTTGCGGCCGCCACATACTCGGCTTCGGCGGTGGAGAGAGATATACAATTTTGCTTCTTGGAAGACCAACTCACCAAGGAACCACCAAGAAATTGGCAAGCCCGGAAGTTGACTTCCTATCATCATGATCACCGGCCCAATCCGAGTCCGTGTACCCACGAAGAGAGAAAACCTTGTCCTTGGGGTACCACAAACCAAACTTTGGGGTATGAATCAAATATCGTAGGATTCTTTTGACCGCCATCATGTGGCTTTCTTTAGGAGCGGCTTGGTACCTTGCACACACCCCTACACTCAACACAATATCGGGTCTAGATGCACAAAGATAGAGCAAAGAACCAATCATGGAACGGTATACCTTTTGATCGACATCTATACCCTTTGGGTTAAGTTGTAGATGAACCTTGGTGTCCATTGGGGTGCGCTTCTCCTTGACACCACCATATCAAACTCTTGAGCATGTCTTGGATATATTTAGTTTGAGAGATGAAAGTCCCTCCCTTCAATTGCTTGATCTCAAAACCAAGGAAGAACTTCAACTCTCCCATCATGGACATCTCAAACCTATCGGTCATAAGCTTTGAAAATTCATCATTGAAAGCTTTGTTAGTTGAGCCAAAGATAATATCGTCCACATAGACTTGGCATATGAAAAGCTCCCCTTTTACTCTCTTGGTAAAGAGAGTGGGATCGATTTGCCCAACCTCAAATCCACGGTCTACTAGAAGCTCTCTAAGGTGCTCATACCACACACGTGGAGCTTGTTTAAGTCCATAGAGCGCCTTATCGAGCTTGTAGACATGGTTAGGGAGTTTGGGATCCTCAAAACCCGGTGGTTGCTTAACATATACTAATTCTTTAAGTGGACCATTTAGAAAAGCACTTTTCACATCCATTTGTTGCAAGATAAAATTATGATGAGATGCATATGCAAGGAGGATACGGATGGACTCAAGGCGAGCCACGGGAGCATAGGTCTCTCCAAAATCAATGCCTTCAACTTGAGAGTACCCTTGAGCCACCAATCTTGCCTTGTTCCTCACCACCATGCCATGTTCATCTTGCTTGTTCTTGAATATCCACTTAGTGCCTATAACATTGCGGCACTCCTTTGGCTTCTCAACTAGCTTCCACACTTTGTTGCGCTTGAAGTTATTGAGCTCTTCATGCATTGCATTCAACCAATCCGGATCTTCAATAGCTTCAAAGACTTTCTTTGGTTCCACCATGGAGATGTGTGCTTGATGTTCACTAAAGTTTGCACATTGTCTTCTAGTCACAACCTTGCCTTCAAGTCACCAATAATATTTTCCAACAAATGTTGTCTTCTTTCCATGGTCTTGACATTTCTTGCATGACGACGGGTTCGATATCCTCAGGAGCTAGGAGGTATCTCTTGATCATCTTGATCATTTGTGTCCCCGTCTTGACCGGAATGATGACCTTGGTCTTCAATGTGCACACCTTCATCACTAGAAGGAGAGGATGGACCTTGGTCTTGATCATGGCTAGCATCACAATTGGAGAACTTGGTTCTTGCGTAGCAACTTGATCAACATGAGGAGGGTCTTGAACTTGTTCTTGGCTGGTGCATCATTTGCTCCACCGGATGGTGCGGTTCCACTTGTGATGATGTATGCTCCACATGGGTGGAGCTTGGTCCTTCTTGAGGCGCCTCATGGTGGATCTCGATTGGGCGAAAGAATCCCACGCCCATTCGCCTTATTGCATCTTGAGGTTCCTCATCATCTACATCACGAACATGAAATTGCGCCACTTGGGAGCCGTCATTCTCATCGAACTCCACACTACAAGATTCTACAACGATCCCGAAGGACTTGTCGTAGATTCTATAAGTGTGGGATTCGGCACCGTAACCAACAAAAGTACCCTCTAAAGCCTTAGACTCAAATTTAGATAAACGATAACCTTTGATTTATAGAAACACTTACAACCGAACACCCGGTAGTAGGAAATATTGGGCTTGTTGCCGGTAAGCATTTCATATGGAGTGAACTTCTTTCCCGTGCGGAAGTAGAGCCGGTTAGATGAGTGACATGCCGTGGAGATGGCCTCGGCCCACAAGAAAAGTGGGTCTTGAACTCCGCCAACATAGACCTTGCCATATCCATAAGGGTCCGGTTCTTCCTCTCGGCTACACCATTTTGTTGAGGGGTATACGCAGCGGAATATTGATGACGAATTCCCTCTTCACTAAGAAACTCATTTAGGGTGTAGTTCTTGAACTCGGAGCCATTGTCACTTCTAATGGCCAATATAGGACATTGTGTTGACGTTGAACTTCATTGGAGAAGTCGATGACGGCTTGTTGGGTCTCACTCTTCGACTTGAAGAAATAAACCCATGTAAATCTTGAATAGTCATCAACAATCACCAAACAATACTTCTTCCCACCAAGACTAGGTTGAGGCACGGCACCAAATAGATCAACATGAAGAAGTTCCAATATCCTTGTTGATGAAATGATGGTCTTGCTTGGGTGGGGAGAATCATGCATCTTTCCTTCAACACAAGCCCTACAAAGACGATCTCTAGAAAAAGAAACATTCTCTTTTAGTCCAAGAATGTGGCCACCCTTGTGAAGACTTTGCAAAGTTCTCATATTGACATGGGACAAGCGGCGATGCCACAACCACCCCACGTCGGCCTTTCCGAATAAGCACATCGCTTGAGTGTTGGTTGACTCCGAAAAGTCACCACAAACAACTCATTTTCGACATACCCAACGTAAGCGACCTTTAGAGTCTTGCTCCACATGAGTACCACAATATCAATATCAAAGTGACGGCAAAACCCATCTTATTAACGGCACGAACGGAAAGTAAATTGTAACCAAGGGACTCAACAAGCATGACATTCACAAGGGTGATATCCCTTGCTACTACCACCTTGCCGAGGCCCTTTACCTCCGCTTTAGATTATCTCCATAAGTGACGGTTGTGATTTGAATTTGGTCTCAACTCCGTCATGATCTCCTTGCTTCCGGTCATATGACTTGTGCATCCACTATCAATCACCCATTTCGACCCACCGGAAGCATAGTCCTACAAGAAATCATTGCTTGGTTTTAGGTACCCATCTTGCAATGGGTCCTCTTTGGTTAGCAACAAGGGTCTTAGGAACCCAAATAGCTCTAGCAACATATCCATCATAAGGACCAACATATTTTGCATAAACATCCCATAATAATCAACATAAAGAATATAGTTGGGGTTAGCATTCCCGCAAAGTCATTACGAGTGGTTTTGCCCTTGTAGCATCACCACTCGCAATGGTAGACTTCTTTGCTTGTGCGGGCTTGGCCTTCTTCTTGTTCTTCTTCTTCTTCTTGGCAACATAACCAAGACCCTCTTTCCCAATGTGTGGCTTTTGCATTTGCAAAAGATCATCAAGAGGCTTACTTTGGGACTAGAGGCCTTGGCAAGTTCGCTCTTCAACCTAGCATTTTCCTCAATAACATTTGCATGATCACAAGAAGTAGTAGAGGAACTAGGAACATTAGTTTTAGATGATTGAATTTGAAGTTGTTCAAAAGACTTGGTGAGATAGAGTGTTCACTCTCCAAGGCCTTGTGGGCCTTGGTGAGCTTCTCTAGCTCCTCGGTTAGTCTATCATGACCAACACCAAATTCAACCTTTTCTTTCTTGTAAAGCTTATATTTTGCAATAGCATGGTCACGTTCTTTAATGATTTGAGAAAAATTGCATTTTGTGACTCATCAAGATTTTCAAGTTTCTCTTCAAGAGAGACACGAAGCTCATGCTCTTCCTCAAGAGCCACGGTGAGAGCGGCAATGTCATTAGCATACTCTCTTTCAAGTCTCCCTTCTCCTCAAAGATCTTGTCATCCCATAATCGCTCATAAGAGCCTCAAAGCGTTCTTGGCTTCACCTTGCAAGTTAGTCATGAAACGATCCAAAGCAACATTTTCTTCCTTTATTCTAAGACTAATAAGATCATCCATTTCATTCATAGTCTTGGAAGTGGAAGAAGATGATACCTCGGTGGCCTTGGCCATGAGACACTTGGCGGATTGGATGGGATGTTCTCATTGGGGGATTCAAAGAGAGAATGAGTTGTTGATGAAGTAATAGCAATAGCGGCAACTTCACTTGTGGTTTCTTCTTCATCTTCTCCCCGGACATGTACTCCTCTCTTGTCACCAACCATTCTTGAAGGTGGCTTCTTGTTGGGAAGGTTCTTCTTGAAGAAAGGTTTCTTGCTAGGGGACTTTGAGGCATTCTTGAGAACAAGCCTTCCTCCATGTTCTTCACGGTTCTCATAGGGACACTCGGCAACATAGTGATATCTATCTTGGCAATTGAAGCAAGTCTTCATTTTTGGGTTGCCCTCCTTGAACCACTAGATTTGAACTTTTGCTCCACTTGAGCTTTAGCTTTGGATGGATTCTTCCAAAAGGTCCTTGCCGCAAGAGCCACATAGTCTCTATGAGCAATCTTGAGTTCTTCGGGGTCCATGGAGGACACATCTTCACAATCTTGATCTTCATTGTGTTCAACCACCTTGGCCTTCAAAGCAAGTGAAGCTCCTTGTTGCATTCCAATAGCTCGGGCACGAGAGTCTTGTGCAATTTTGGCTTGAACTTTGAAAGATTGCATCTCTTGCATGACTTCATTGGAGGTCAATTGTGGATAGTTGTGCCTTCCTTGGAGACTCTTCAAGTCGGCCGGTTCAAAGGGCAAGAGAGCATTCACATACTTCCTCTTGATCCAAGCATCATTCACATGGGCGCACCAAGAGCTCTATAGGCATTGGCAAGGGCTTGAGTCTTCGATACATTTGCTCGTGGTCTTCTCCATCTTCCATGAAGAACCCTTCGGCCTTGTTGCTCATTTCCTCAAACCGGTTTCTCTTCATGCTTTCATTTCCAACGAACACCTCAATGAGGCACGTCCAAGCTTCTTTGGCGGTGGTGCAATGCTCGATGTGAGACAAATCATCATCTCCCACGGCATCTCGGATCAAATCAAGAGCGGTGGCATTTAGTTGACAATCAACCACCTCTCTCTTGTCTTGTTGGATTCATCCACGGCTTGATATCCTTGCTCAATGATCCTCCAAAGCTCGATAGATGCACTGTTCACATAAGATCTCATAGAAGATTGCCATTTAGTAAACAAAGATGCATTTAGCTTAGGTGGGTTTCCCCTTAGGTGTATAGGAGGATGAGGGATAGGTAGGTCGGGAGAGTATGGAAAAGGAACTCTACCATATTCTCGAACCATTAGTTGGTTTATTGGGGAGTCAATTTTATCTTGTCAACCCCCTTCTTCTTCCCATCAACCTCTTCCTCCTCGGGTTTGTTAGGAATCTCCGAAGTAAGAGGAGTGGGAGGAGATGAGATATCCTTCACCTCCATGAGTTTCAAGATCATCTCTTGCAACTTATCCATTTTAGTTTCCATAGAGCTCTTCATGGAATTGAAGTCCTCTATGGAAACCGAAGTGGACTCGATGGGGTTTTAGGCAATCTCATTTCCATGCTCGTCAATGGCCATACTTCTCTTAGGCGGTTAAGCCCGAATAAAGAGCCGAGGCTCTGATACCAATTGAAAGGATCGGTATGGCCACCTAGAGGGGGGGGGGTGAATAGGTGCTACTCAATTTTTAGCTCTTTTTCGAATTTAGGCTTGACACAAAGGTAAATTCTCTAGATATGCAACTACGGTGAATTTACCTATATGACAAGTTAACACAAGACTAAGCAAGATACAAGTAAGCGCTAGCGAGTAAGGAGTAACCAAACGGGAAGCACACGGAGACAAGGATGTATTCTCGAGTTCCTCCTTTTTAGGGGAGTACGTCTCGTTGGAGGGGTGTGAGTTTCAAACTCAAACGCCACAAATGGCCACACCCTATTCTCCGATGAACCTTTTCCAAAAGCTCGGTTCACCTTCCACTATCGGAATTCTTCAAGGCGGAATTCGGAGCCCTTACAACAAACTTGAGGCTCAACCCACAAAAGGATTGGGGGCTCCCAAGCACCACAACACCTGCTACACAAAAGTAACAAGCAAGTAAGTACAACAAGATGCCTAGGTTTTCATAGAGGAAACCCTAGGCTCAAATCCCTCAAGTGAATGAGGGGTAAATGAAGAACGCTTTGGTGACGATGTAGATCGGGGCCTTCTCCTTTAGATCTCTGAGTATGAGCTTGATTGGTTGGTGGAGTAGGGAGATCTAGGAGCTTGAAGCTTTGCTTTAATGGAGGAGAGAGAGGGTGTGAAGCTTAACTTCTTTGGAGAAGAAGCATCCATAAATACCCCTCCACCAGATCTGACCGTTAAGCAGGAAAAACATGCTGCCCGGTAGTAATGGGCTCCATCCGGTAGTACCGGCCAACCAGACCCACGGCAGTCAACCTTGACTTCGAATCCTTCCTGACCAGATAGGAGCACACGAGGTACTACCGAGCAAGAGGGGCCGGTAGTGCTCCCCAATCGGTAGTACCGGGCTCCTCCGGTACGGCCGACTAAAAACTGGCTCGAGTCCAGTAGCCACTGGGCTATCTTAGCACTACCGCGCGACGCGGCGCGGTACTGCTGCCTTCAGAACCGGTACTGCCGAACACCTCCGCGCGGTGGTACCGCCTGGTCGGTACGTAGTACCGACCGGCTCGGTACTACCGTCCGAGACAGAGCCTGGAGAAACTGGGAGATTCTTCAGATCACGAAGCCTGGTGGTACTACCGGACCCTGTCCGGTACTACCGGCCACAGAGGAATTGGCAGACTGAAACTGGTTCTTCATGCTGAAACCTTTTTCAATACTTGATGCATTATATAAAATTATCTAATCAATCCTGCACCACTTGACAACACATTAGATTGTTCCTAGTGTTGGTGCCTAACACACAAAACATCAAGGGATATAAAATATGCTCTTTCAAATGACAAATGATGTATCTCTTTTATTGAAAAAGAAGAATGGGAATATTTTTCATGTATGAGGTGGATAATGTTTTATGGTTCTACTTTCCATATGTATATATTGTTAATCCAAACTTCAAATTGTATCATTTCAGGCAATGTATTTGGTCATGGACGTGATAATATGTTTGGTCAAATGTGGGAATGATGGATGGGAGTCACACTTAGAAGATGTCAAAAAGAATTGCACTAAAAATAAGATCACAGTCCCAATTATGGACGATATGTTATAAAATGGGGATAAAACAACAAAAGGGGGAAGACACCTGGCCACCACTGATCATTTTTATCATGTGGACATCTTTTATGTTGCTATAAATTATATTACCGCTGATTTTGATTCTCGCTTTAATGAGGTATCTTCTGAGTTGCATCGTAAATTGTCTTGACACAAGAGACTCATTTGCTAGGTTCAGTGTGAATAAGCTTGCTCTGCTTGCATAAATTTATCATGAGGAATTTTCTAATTATGTGTGTGCCGATATACAAGATATCCTTGAGCTATTCATTATTCATATGAGAAGAACTAACGATTTTAGAGATTGTCTTGATATTTCAAGTCTAGCTTAAAAGACGATTGAACTTTAAAGGCACATCATGTTTCCTTCTGTTTACCGCCTCACTGAGTTGGCATTGCTTTTATCGGTGGTGATGATAGTTGAAAGGGCCTTCTCAGTTATGAAGAACATCAAGACCTAGTTGCGCAACAATATGTCTGATGGTCATCTAAATGACTTAATGATGTGCTATATCGAGCGAAAGATATTTAAAAGTCTTATCTGAAAGATTTACAAAAGGATTATAGAGCTATGCCATTATCTAAAAATGGCATTAAAGATTCATTATTGCTTTGTTTGTAGGTTCTACTTCTATTAATTTAAATATGTTGTTACTTCCATGGTACTAAGTGATTATGCTTAGAATCATATAAAGTATTAATGTGTCTAGAACTTTGATTGTTTTGCATCAAATTTGTTTATGCCTTGAGTTCGTCTGACCTCGAATTGTTTTGCTCCTCCACCGTTAATTGAAAGTAACAATAACTCAGCTAGTGTTTGTCTTTTTCCATGTAACGGAGGTAGTGGGTTTGAATCTCACTTTTACCTTTTTTGTTAGACAACTAGCGCGGCATATGTGACTGCAAGCTAAAGGAAAGCCCGGGAAACACTCATGAAGAAAAAAATGATAAAGTAGTCTTAAAACCCTCCGCATTGTGATGAAGGTAGAGAAGACACAACCATATAAGCTAGTGGATATTTCTGCGGAAAGTGTTTTTGGCTCCCGAGCACCAGTGATCCTGTTGGTTTAAAAATTTCGAAAACACTATTTATAACTTTTAAATGAATTGAAACAAATCACGGATGTAGCCAATGATATATATCCCAAACGTGCAAAAAATCAACTTCAAATACTCTGTAGTTTGGGCTACACGAAAATGACGAAAGTGTGGATCTAAATACGTATATTTTCAAATCTCCAAATTTCTCATTTTCGTGTAGCCCAAAATACAACGTATTTGAATTTGATTTTTTGCACGTTTGTGGGATACATAATTGGCTACATCCGTGATTTATTTCAGATTTTTTAAAACTAATAAATAGTGTTTTCGAATTTTTTAGACCACCGGGATCACTGGTTCTCGGGAGCACCAAATCTCTCTCATATTTCTGTCATAGAGAGACTAGTACGTACGCATAATATACATTGTTCGATGGCGCTCCTAGTGGCAAAAAAAATGTGGGTGAAAGCACCAATAGCTTAACTGGTTTGTCATCTTATTCCACGCTACAGAGGGGCTCTTGGAGGCCACAAGTGGATGAAAGTTTTGGGAGGGGCTGTTCCTAGGTTTTTGTAGATTCACAGGGAGACCCTCCGCGGTTCCATTCCATAGAAACCATGTGTTCATTACAGGAAAGGTAAAGGCCCTAAAGAACTAGAAGGAGCAAAAGCAACAGATTTAAACTAGTGCCAACTGAACACGAGCTGGACATAGCTCCAAAACATCACCCCCACAAACCTGTGATCACCACGTGACATGGAAAGGGAGTTTAACTACAACTTCAGATCACATCAATACTCGGGATGGCGGCTTCGGGCGTTTGAAGTTCCAGATCGAGTTGGTGGTGCAGAGCACGGCGTTGGCTACGGCGGCGGCGCTGGATGGAGGCTCTTCGGGGCCAAGCTTCGTCGACTTCCCGTCCGCAGAGGGGCTTCTCCAGATCCAAGCGTCAGTGGAGCAGCAGCGGCGGCGCGCCGGCGTCACGTCTTCGTCTTCGTCAACGGGGTCCAGAGGGTCTACTTTGTAATTTTCTCTTGTTTCTGGACTTTTCTGTAAGTTCCGTGCTCTGTTTATCAGCAGCTCCTTTCCGCAAAAAAAAATACTACATAAGGTACTGGAAGAAAAAAATTCCCAATAATTAGGGATGAAAAGCTCGCTCAGGTCACCACATGGATAGAAGCATCATCATCAGGATGACCTTGGAGGTAAGATATAGTCACCCTGCCTCCATGAGCAGCTTCACTGGCAGTTGCCAGCAAGGATGTAACTCACCCTAGACTTTATCCCATCAGCATCAGGGGTTTTTGATCATGTGTTCATCGGCAAATTGTGAAGTTGTTTCAGTTTTCCACCCTCGATCTCTTTGAACCAAACCTTTCAGTTTCTCAAATAACTCAGAACCAAGTTTCAAACCTATTTCATGTTAATCTAAATAATTTTGTTAAAGACTAGTCCATTCCTAGCTGTTATTTTGATGTGATCCAAATTTATATGAAGCTAGAGGCTAACTTCGGAGCGGAGCGGAGCGAGGCCCGTCGCCGGAGGCTTGGGCCGAAGTAAGGCTCTCGTCCTGATTTATCATATGCTATGAGTTTGGTTAGTAGATACATGGCTAATCCTGGTAAAGAACATTGGAAGTCTGTTCAGTGGATTTTCAGGTAACTTCGTGGCACATCCAATGCGTGTCTGAAGTTCGGCAAGACTGATGAGGGACTCGTAGGCTATGTGGATTTAGATTTTGCTGTCAATTTGGATAAAAGGAGATCCCTCACAAGTTATGTGTTTACGCTTGGTGGTTGTGTCGTGAGTTGGAGGGCAATGTTGCAGTCCGTTGTTGCCCAGTCTACCACTGAAGCAGAGTACATGGCTATTGCTGAAGCATGTAAAGAATCGGTTTGGCTGAAAGGTTTGTTTGCTGAGCTTTGTGAAGATGATACTTGCATTAGCCTGTTTTGTGACAGTCATAGTGCTATTTACCTTACTAAGGATCAGATGTTCCATGAGAGAACAAAGCACATTGACATCAAATACCATTATATGTGTGTGATGTTGTTGCACAACGTAAGCTGAAGGTATGCAAGATAAGCACTCACGATAATCATGCTGATATGATGACAAAGCCTGTTCCTGTTACTAAGTTCGAGCTTTGATCGGGCTTAGTTGGTATCACTGTTTAGCCCAAGAGGTTATTTGGCGCCGAAGGTGTTTTGTTTGTTGTTTCAGGGTGAAGGTTCTCGTTCATGCTACAAGAAGGATTTTGTCTCAAAGTGGAGTGTTATTTTGATGTGATCCAAATTCATATGAAGATAGAGGCTAACTTCAGAGCGGAGCGAGACCCGTCGTCGGAGGCTTGGGCCGAAGCGCATCGTTGCCGAGTCGGACTGTAGCCGACTTAGGGTTTTACCACCCTATATACCTCTTGTAAGCTGCCGGATGGGATATGTCACAAGTTGTGAATCCCCGGCGTTTGTAACCTCACCCGATCATAGTGAAAATTTGCTGGTTGGCGCCTGTGGTTTTTTCTCTCCCATTGTTGGGAGGGTTTTCCACGTTAAATCTCGTGTCCCCGTTGGTTTGATCTTACTTTTCTTCGTCGTTTATTTGCCTATCATTTATAACACTAGCATTCCACAAGCCCCAGTGGATAGCACTAGCAGAGGTACTCCCTCTGTCCCAAATTACCCTGCGTTTTAGGATTAGTCAAAGTCAAACTTTGAATAAGCATGTAGAAAAAATATCAATATTTATAATATGAAATGTATACAATACGAAAATATATTTTGTGATGATTCTTGTAATATTTATTTTATATTTTAGATATAGATATTTTTTTCTTACATGCAGTCAAAGTTTACAAAGTTTGACTTTGACTAATCCCAAAACGCAGGGTAATTTGGGACCGAGTAACAACATTGAACTGAATAAAGCGTTTATTGCACAATCATTTGGAATCAATGCTCTCAAAAGACAACTATCCTAATAATATTGAAAACTTCAAAAAAACATCATCCCAATGGAATTTAGCGATGAGCCATTCAAAAAAAAAACGCTTAATGGCTCTTCCTAGGTTCAGGTGCTCCTAAAGGTTCTTTAGGGCAAATGACACCGCGAGCAAAGTGTGTTTGATGAACCACTCACACTGTGCACTTACAGTATCCTCCAGCACTGTGCACAAGTCTACTGGAAAAGATGCCACAGCGGACGTGAAGTGCGTCGCGGCATGTTTCGTCCCTTCAAAGTTCAAACCCTACTGCAACTATACGAAATAACGTTTGACCGGAAAGTTCGTCAGCCATAACCAAAAGGTCCGAAGCTACTCAAGTCACTAGCCATGCATCGAAGCGGAATCCGCCTTTCCCACCATAAATTGCACACTGTATCTCAGCTGCACTGCGAGGCACAGGTAGAGTTACAATTGCTGAAGATTCAGTAGATAGAAGAACGAATTACTGACGAGAATCTCTCCACAAATGGTCTCACGGACCAGCTGGGGCAAAAGTTAAGAACACGTTTGCTTCGTTTCCACGGGGCCAACAGCCTATCTCGTCTGCTTTCCCGGTTCGCCTCACTCGACAGCAGCGTAAATTCACACTCGTAAAAGCAGGACCCCGTCTCTTTCTTCTTGTGTGACATCTGGCCACCTTCTGCCCTCTTCCCCTACCTCCCCACACACAACGCAGACAACCCAAATCCCACCGCGTACACCTAAACCGACAAGCAACCCACCTGCTCTGTTGCTCCAGCTAGCCAAGCTCCGTCGCCGGCCATGAGACGACGCGCCAGTGGCGCTGGCAGTCTTCCATTGCCAGACACTCTCAGCTTGGCGGCGCTTCTCCTCCTGCTGCTGCTTCTGCTGGCGACCGAGCTGGGCACCGGCGTCCGCAGCTGCAGAGCTCTCAAGGCGGACGTAGCGGCGGCTGCAGCAACGCGGAAGGGTGGCGGCAGGGTGCTTCACACGGGGCCGGCAGCGGCGGCGTCAGCTACCGGCGAAGCGGGAGGAGCAGTGTACGATGCGTCCAAGCGGATGGTACGCCAGGGCCCCAATCCGCTGCACAACTAGCCTGACCTGCTCAGGCTCTCTGCCGGCGTACTACCCAGGCCAGCTACGTACGTACGTACTACGTGCCGAGGATTGGACTTCCTGCATGCAGTGCTGCGCCTTCCTTTGGTTTTGTTTACCATTTTCTTCTTGTCCTTGTGCTGAAGAGCACACATAGCAATGCATACACGGTTTTCAGTGTTGCGTTTTAGCTACCAGTTAGCTAACCGTACCAGTGAAGTAGGACAAGTCGACCAGGGCAAGCCAAGGCCAGGCTATTGTACGCTTGTACTAGGGCCATGTGATGTTTAATAGGACAATTATGGTTGAGAAGAGCTTGATCTTTGTTTCGATAAACTTGTACTGTTTTTTGAAGAATTGTTTGCCTTCAAGGCTTATGTCTATGGTTAGAGATGACTAGGGTTCTTGTGATATATTTGTTGGTTCTGACGATCCTTATGTCATTTTCGCTTTGGTGATCAGAATTCAGGAAACATTGTGAGAACCAATGAAGGCCAAAATTAGTTCTGATGAGTTGACTTGCCTTGCTAAATTATGATGTCTAGCCTTTTTTTGTGGACTTGTTGTGACTGACTACTGAGAGAGAGATTCTGTTCGGTGTATATATCTACGGTGGTAAAGAAATCTTCTGTGTAACATTTACGAGCTGGGCACAGTGGAGTGTCCATGAGGAAGCTAGTGAGCAGAAACATACGGCAACAAAGTTGGTTGGGACATTAGCATTACTGAATTCAATAGGTACAATTAAAGACAGGAGACGATTTTTAGGAGACGATTTTTGGGCGAGTAAAGCATTCGCACCCGAAATCTTCTGAGTAAAGCATTCGCACCCGACCCCCCTCCTATTCCCCATCTACAGTGTCTAGGAGACGATTTTTGGGCGACCCCCGTGCGAGCCAGATCGCCGCCGGCGATCCGTTCGATCTCTCGCCTCCGCGGCCGCTCCGGCGGCGGGAGGTCGGGGGATCGACGGATCCCGCGCGTGTACATATCTAGGTTGGTGTAGGGTGCCTGCCGGCGGCGCTGAGGAGTGGGCGGCGTGGTCGGAGAGGCGTTTTGCGGCGGCGTTCCTCCCCTCTATCCCTGGTGCTCCGGTGGAGGCCGGGGTCGGATCTGCCGTCTTGGGCGCGTTCGCTGCTCCCCGGAGCTGCGGTGTGCCCTTCCCCGAGCTGGTGGCCGTGATGGCGGCGCCACCTCTTGTCTGGGGGCTTCGGTGGCCTTCACTTCGGTGCTTGGCCTTGCTTTTGCTCAAGATCCGTGGAAGTTTGCAGGTTGGAAGCTCGCCATCGTCGGTGGTCGTGGACGGCGTTGTGGAAGATGGGTGGTTCCGGCGGCGCCTCGAGGCCGATACTCCTCCAAAGCTCAGATTCTGGTGCTTGCGCCAGATGGCTTCTGCGGCATCTCAACAAGGTTGGTCGAGGCGGTTGCTGTGGCGTGAGGTGAGTTCGTCTTCCTCCTTCCCGGTGGCGTGCTGCTGGTGCTCGGAGGGACGGCGCAGCTTGGTGGATCCGCGGTCGTCGTCTGTGTGCTGTTTCTTCCTCCTCTTCGTGTGTGTTTGTGCTCTCTGTGTTTGATCTTGTACACGAACTTCCTTCAAAAAAAAAAATTAAAGACAGGACAGCCAGTACACAGATCACACAGCTCACAGGAGTGCCATGCATGCACACTTTTGCAGCAAAAGGCTTTTGCAGCTACAATTCCCTCGGAAAGAGAAGGTAAGTGCTGCCACCACCACCACCACCACCACCACCACCCCCCCCCCCCCCCCCCTCGCTCCCGTGCGGCCCGAGGGTGGCACCGGGGCGCCCCCAAACCTAGCCGCCGGCCGCCTCCCTTCTCCCCGGCCTCGACCCCGCCGCTGCCGCCGGCCACGCCGCGGTGGCGGCGGCCCCCTTCCTCCACCAAGGCGACAGGGGGGAGCTCGCGGTGGACGCGTTCTTCTCTTCGGCGTCTTCCTCGGGCGCGACGTGGCGGCGGTGCTCGCCCACGCGAGGAAGGGCAGCGGCCTTCCTCGGCTCGGGGCGCACCGCCTAGTGGAGCCGCCAGCTCGGTGGCGGAGGAGTGGCGGCCGCGCGGGCCCGATCTGGGACGCAAGGGCCCGATCTGGGCTGCGCGGGCCGCGCCCGTCCCTGCACTTCGGCGGCCGTGATCCTGCTTGTGCGGAGGCAGTCCAGGACGTCGCCCTGCTGGCTGGCTGCGGAGGAGGAGGTAGGCGGCGGCGCGCTCATGCCATGGAGCCAGTCCTGATCTGGTCGTGCGGGCCCGATCTAGGCCGCACGGGCCCAATCTGGGTCGTTCGGCCCGCGCTCTTCGCGGGGGCTGCCTACCTTGTTGGCCGGCGGGAGTTGGGGCTCCCCGGCCGGTCCTTCCTGCCTGGTTAGGCACGTCACTTCGGTGGCGGTGCGGCTCTCTCCTCGGCCGCATGTGACACTCTCCCGTGGAGCCTGTTCCTGCTCGGGTGCAGGGGCTCTCTCAGATCCATAGCGTGACACCCAGCGAGCTGTGCGGGCTCGCTGTACCTTCTTCCGGCGTCCAACGTCCTGCGAGTCCAGTCCGATGCTGTTGTGCAGCGTTTCGGTCTCGGATGGACAGGGCCATGATGGCTTCATGTCGTACATTGCGGAGGAATGGTTGGTGTGCGAGGTTCTGGCGTATGTCATTGGTGTTCTCAGCAGGGGTTGGAGCACCATGTCTCTACCCTCCGGGAGGTAGATCGGAAGCAGTGGCCGGGCTCTTCGACCTCTTGGTGGCATCTGGTGTTCGGGATGCTCGGGGCTCCGGTGAAAACTGTGCATGGTTGAAACCATCGCAGGTGACGATGACACCTCCGGGTGCCATTTTCCTTCGTGAAGGCGTCACCTTGAAGCTCCTTTCCCTGTTGGATCCACCTCCGCCTCTACCTGCCCTGTTCTCGGTGTGGCTCGCTTCGGTGGTAGAGCTCGTTATCCTCCTTGGAGGCGTTGTTCCGAAACCCCCTCTTTGGATTCTCGAGTCCTACTTGTTTGCTTGCTCGAGCTTTGGGTGGCGACGTGGGCGAGGATGGTCTGAAGGTGGCTTTGCTTCCGTGCGACAGAAGACAAGACAATACTCCTTCGACCGGATCAAGACTTTAGTTGCTTGTGTTCCTTATCTTTTGTAGTCTTCTGTTGTCTTTGATCTTGATTTGTAAAGCTGGCGTCCCCAGCACGTGAGTGTAAGTTGTGTAAGTTGTAACCCTAAGCCGGTTGTTGGCTTCGTTAATTCAAAACCAGGCTCATTTCGAGCCTTCCATCTAAAAAGAAAGAAGGTAAGTAGGGCCTCTTAGTTTCTCCTTCGGGGAGTTTTTCTTCGTCGTTTTTTTACCAAACTGACGGATTTACCGTTGCAAGCAGAGCCAATGCGGTTATATGGTGACGCTCACGACTCATCAGATATGTCAGGGGAGCATTTGGCTCTGATACACCAGTGTTTGCGGACCACAAAGAAAGATGCGGCTTCCCCTGCAGAAGTATCAGTCCCTTTCTCGCAAACGTTACTACTCCCTGAAAGATAAAACGCAAAAGCTTTCCTCTCCTGCTAACATTCAAAAAAAATCTTTGTAGCTGGTTTCTTAGAATCGGAATCAGCGAACCTGGTTTTCTAGCGGTAAGCCCGTAACTTCCCAGGAAACTGAACTGGTGGTGAGAGGCATAGCTTTTCACCTCTTACTGGATAGAGGAGATACATTTAAAACTGTTTCGGGAATGAGTCAACAAAAATATCATTATTTCCAGTACTAAGAAGGCATATATAGCACATGAATTGCAGATATGCATAGTAGAAATTCACGAATGGTATTACTTTTAAAATGATTGATGAAGCCAAACTGACTTCCGGCTTGAAAAGGAAGAAGAAGAAAATACAAACTTGCTGAGTTTATTGTATTTGCATGAGGTGGTATTTCAAGGGCGGATGTTCAAAAATCTGCTCAATGAGATTGTTTCCATCCACCGAAGTCCTCGGAGAGACCACGCTGGCGAACATCCTGCATACATGATAACAGTATTACTGAAAGACAACAACGCATTCGTTTTGCGGTTTTGCTGATTCTCAATTGAGTCTCAGCAAGCTCTAGTTTGTACGACAAAAAGTTTTTTTTACATAATCTGTCAGAAAACATGAGCTAAGTTACATTGTACTAACTACTGTTTATGTCGTAGTAGGGGTTATTAAAATATAATTTTATTTTCTCGAACACTAAAATAAAACTTATTGTGTATCTAATGTTAGATTCAAATGATTTTATATAGTTTTGCGTTAAGATTGAAAAAGGGTATCACAAGACTTGCGTGTATAGTATATATTTTTATAGTTATTCTATCAAATCCCAAAACCTGACAGCCTTGACCGAGACACATTTGAACAAATATTTCTGCCTGCATTTGGTGCATGAGATTGACAACAAATAGGGCTAAGATAATCGAAAAGCGGTAGCAAAATTGATACTATCTTTTAGTTGATGTATACTACATGTAGGAAGTGTGATTAATGTTCAGATGATTTATTCACCATATTTCGGCGAAAGCTTTAATTAGTTTTAATACTCCAGCTGAATCACACTGGTGTGTACGATGGCACCCAAAACAAATTATTGAACTATGAGTTTACCAGTTATCATCAGAAACCACATAAACCACTGCCTCTTGCCGAGGATCGCAATTTTTTTTCAAGTGATACTATTGGTGCTGGTGCTTATGTAACTATGCTATGTTCAGTTAGGAACTAGACCTACAAAATAGGAACTTATCATTGTCTGCATCAGTTGAATCATGGATGCCAAAACTTGGGCACCTACTGCTATAAGGAGATGCGTGCACTAGTACTGGCATCCTGCTAGAGAGAGTGGTAACATTCGCTTGAAAATATATAGAACTGACCCTTGTCTGAAACTTCAATACAAAATGCATCAGGATTTTTTACATGACGCCTGCCCGGGGGTCGCCATGGTAAATTGCATGGAGCCTTGACCTATGGCGACTGGCGGCGTTATGTAACCATGGCGCCCTAGCCGGGACGTCGTGCAATGTACCATGGCGCCCTACCCCGGGGCGTCATACCAAAAAAGGGTCAGATTGTATTCTTTTTTTCATATCTAGTTCATTATGTGCTTAACTTTTAGAAAAGGGCCATTTTGTCACCATCCACCGACTTATAATAAGAAATGGGAATCTTAGTGGTTTGAAGTTATGCACACACCAGTGCAATGGATCAATTTCTCTTGGCATCACTAACAACATGCAGTTATAATTATAAAAAAGAAATAGTTGGAGTTAAGACCAGATTCAAGAATTCAGTAAAAATATAAATGGGGAGGCAGCAGTTTAGAATCTACCTCAGGAGTGAATGTGAGACCAACTTTGATTGCTCCACAGTAGTGTTCACCTTTGACAACATTATAAGCTGTTGGTGGAATGCTCCCTTCCGTATAAACAGCCTCCAGTGGAATCCTGCAAGAACCAGTTGAATCGGGCACTGAGTTTTTTTGTCCATAAAATCACTGCAATTTGCAAAGCAACATAAATACAGGTGCCAGAAGTAAGATATCAACTTCAAGACTGAAGTAATTGTAGAACAGAGGTGGATGCAAGGTGTGCGTACGTTGCTTCTCCAACGAAGTCGTCCGCTGTGCCCGAGTCGCTGTCCATAAGCTTGATCAACATGTCTGTAGCTCGGTCTGACACGGTGAAAACAAAGCTTTCGTTCCATTCAGGGTTACTCCCTTTGCCTGCATGACATATGCAATTTAGCATCACATAACACATAGAAAACTGATATCTGCACTCGGAACGAACGACATGAGCTAATAACAAGAAACCTTTATTCTTTAGACAAGGAACTGTTAATCGTTTAAAATGTTTGTGACCCAGCACTTACATTTTTTTCCCCTTATTGCTAAACTATTGATTCACTTGCATCACGTATAATTTTGTTTTACGTGTCATGTCTATTACTCTTCAGAGCTCAGACATGTTACTACCAGCATCTAGCATGCCACATAGAGTAATTTACACACAGCAATATAAACGATGTTTACATTCTGATACAAAAATGTAGAGAAAACTTTGGTGGCGCTTCAAGACGGCCTGCTATCTTCGTCGAAGCAAATAAAATATTGCCATAATGAAATGTATTTTTTTTCTGTACGAAAAAAGTGTACTATTCAATCTCACTAGATCGTTAGAGCCACAAGCTGGACCTATTTGTCTCCCCATGCACAAAATGAAAAGGTAATCATGGAAATATATAAGTACAACAGAGGCAAGTGAAACGAAAGAGCATATCCACCTGATGCAATACTGCTCCTCTGCTCCTGCGAGCGGCATTTGAGAATTGCGTACGGGTCCATGTTACCTGCGCATGATTTGTCGAAAAAGAAAACTTATCAGCAGAATCTTCAAGAAACTGATGGGGAAAATAACCAACAGATCATTCATGCAAGAAACTGATGGGAAAAGAATTCCACACCATTTCTACGCCTATACTAATCGATGTCATTTCCGCACAAATGCAGGCATCGCAGAGGGCCGATCGAAACAGTGATAACAGATCGATTAATGAAGATTAGCAAGCGAATTAATAGTCCAAACGGCAATGTCCGGATCGAAGGAAAACAGAATGCATGGACCACAATCGGTATCTTAAAGATTAGGGCTCCCAGAGATTAAGTTGATGCGTACGTACAGAGGTAATCGGTGTTCTCGAGGCCCTTGGCCCCGACGAGCAGCACCTCCAGCGTCCCGTGCAGCATCGATGTTCCTTGTCGCTGTGGCGTGAACGCGTCCTGGAGACGAGCGGCAGATGCAGATCCGAATCTCGGGGTGCCCGTTTGCTCTCGCCTGCGTCCTCGGTTCTCACATCGTAGCTTCGTCCGCCAATTTCGCGCTCGAGTCTAAAAACCGACCAAAGGTCGAGGCTTCGGCAGAGCCACCAGCGGCCATGCACCGAATTCTCGGGGAATGAAAGCTGTCTCAGGCTCGGCCCTGGTGCGCTGGACTCGCCCGCAGGATGGAGATAGCCCAGCTGGAGTTTGTGTTTACTCGGCCCGATTTTTGGCCCAAAACAGGTATTAACTTTTTTTTGCAAATTACTTTTTATTAATGTTTTATATATTTATTTTCCGTTTTTCCTTTATTTGCATATTTCTGAAAATAGTAAGATTTTTAAAAATATTTTTTCAAAATGTTCAGATTTGATATTTTCAAAATGAAAAAATGTTTATGTTTGAAAAATGTTAATTTTTTAAATGATTTAGAATTTTTAAAATTGTACATCTTTATAAAATGTTCATATTTGAAAATGGTTCAGATTTAAAAAATGATTATTTTTTAAAATGGTTCATATTTTCGAAAATGTTCATTTTTTAAAATTGTTCAGATTTTAAAAATGGTAGTGCACTCCGGTGGAGCAGTTCTCCTAAACGCATGAGGGCAACATTGCTCGGGAGATTCAGCCACCAGGAATTGGATGTTTGCCTCATATTGGTTCCCTATTGTCGTCATGATCGATTGCATTTAGGGTCAAGTCAAGTCTCAAGGAGGCTTCCAAGGCGTCTCCATCTGACCCCACTAGTCCAGGTTGGTCAGATGGAGACGCCTTCCTCCTCTATTTGCTTAGGTTGCTGTCAATTCTGGTAATCTGTTACTGTATCCTTGTGAGTCTTGTGATCAAGGCCAAGAGTAGGCGTGAAGACAAAAGTTTCTAATAAGCCGTTAGTCGGTGAAAGCAATCATGACTTGATTAAGATGATTGCCGCAGAAAACCCGCAAACACAGCCGAGAAAGGCACTCTGTCACAGCTACGTACGACGGAGTTGCCGGAATGCACGCCAGGCAGTTAGCGGTGGCAGCGGTAGCACCACCGAGTTGCAAGTGCAGCGCTATGATTCCGATGAAGCGCAACTGAAAATGCGGCGGCGCACGCACGTCCGTCGTGGGGAGCTGAGCTGCGCGTGCGTGTCGTGTCGTGCCGTGAGCAGCTCGCGGTGACGCGGCCATGGAGATCGCTCCGTAGGCGGGCGAATGGGCGATCGTAACGTACGTGTAGCAAATGAATGATGATGGCAAAGCTCGGAGGTTGATCTGGTACCGTATACGCAAGCACAAATCATCTCTCGGCACTACGCGAGAAATCGAGGAAGAAGACGCACGCATGGTGACTGATCAGATGAGATGAGGCCTTGGCATAGCAACAAACTCTGGAATCTCGATCTTATTGCGTGCTACTATGTCTGTCTGTTCGTTATGCAGGGGCGGGGCAGGCTACCGAGAACATTCGTGACGGACGTACTGCCAAAAACGGCTGAACATTGCTGTTTTCCGGCCAACTTTTCCGTCTAGTATATTGCAGGATCTAAGGGAGAGCGAAAAATCTCGGCGGGGTGAGAGCACCCACGGGAGACGTCGACGGCACCTCTCTCTCTCCAGTCTTTTCACGTTCTCTGCCTATATATACGCTAGCTACTGCTCCCGCTTCCCGTTCCCCAGCCCAAGGCTTCTCCGCACGGAGCTCTCGATACATCCAGGCGGCCGTGAGCGCGCTGCTGGTGCAGGTACGTCCAATGGTTCCTTTGTTATTTAGTCCTTCTATTCATGATGTGGTGACTGAATTTCTCGCTTGTTCCTAGAAAAGTAGATGATGTTATGATTATCTTCTTGGTGCTATGCTTTGCGTTCTCGGTAGGTTCTTGAGCGTGTGAGTTTGCACCTTTTTGTTCTTCCGGAGGCTTATCAGTGTTACCAAGTGCTATACTTCCAAATCGTGCCAGTACTTTTCATGTTCTTGCCTGCCCTGAGGTCCCTGGATTCAGTCAAGGCTGTTGTGCTTTGTGTTTCTTACAGAATTGCAATAGTTTTAATGTTAATTAGTCGTTGTTACCATATTATCAGTGTTGTTCTTGGTAGTTTTGCTGTTCTTGGCTGCCCTGACCTGAGGTCCGTGGATTCAATCAAAGCGGTTACGCTTTGTGTTTCTTACAGAGTTGTAGTAGTGCATTAGTTTCGATCAATCTACACCAGTGTTTCTCTTCTCTTGATCTCTTCCAGTTACCTACGTTTTTTTCAACGAAGATAATAACATATGGTTTTTCCCATTTACCTTGCTTGATTTAGGAATTTAGGATGGCTGTTGGTTGATCATATTGCACACTATTCATCACCTGTACCTGATAATGCCAACAGCCTTCTTAATAGCCACAAAATATTTAGTTGAACCACTGTATATGAACGACGTGCCTGGAGCTCTACTCAGTCAATGAAAATTGCATAATAATTAGGAAAAGGAAATGAAACTGCACATGGTCTCTACGGTGGGGGACCCGTATAATGAAAAGGGAAAAGGATATGAGTTGTTGGCCGAATTATTCATTGTTTACCAATCGATCCTATCACAAGTTAAATCATTGCCTTTCCCCTTTGTTAATTGTTATTGTTCTTGTCTTCGCTGATCACTATGTATTGCTTGAAAACGAGTGCATTGCTGTGTTCAGTCTTGTTGAGTATGCTCTGCATAGATTCTATCATCGTCTAGTTCATCATATTGTGTTCCATATCAGCAGTTCAGCACCACCATGCTTTATCGCTGCTTTAGCATTATCATCCGGCCTGTAGAAAGAATTGATGCGCTAACTCAGTCTCCAAAAAATATTGCAGCACATTTTTTATATATCATGACGACAATGATAGGGTTCTCCTTCCTACCATTGGTTATGCTGTCTCCTTGGTCTTGTCCTAAAGAAAACAAGGATAACACCAGGGTCAGTGTTTCAGTGATCTGGCGACCTTATCCAAAGTCAAGTCTAGGAGCTAGGCCGCATGTTAATCCGCTGAAAAGCAGATTACAAGTGCAAGTTGCTTTCTTCTATGCCTTCTCCTACCGTTAACTTCAGGCTGTCAATAAGAGGTCTTGACGTATGGAGCCATATTTTAGGTACACTGTCCAAGTTGGGTAAAACATAATTACAAAGGATAAAAATAGTAATTTGCCGCTAGTGGAATGTCCAACAACTTGCTGCTCGTGTCTGATTATAACTGTCGCGTACTGCTATGGAAGCATGGAGCTCTAGTGCATTACGTGACGTTTTCTATTGTTAGCTGGAGGAGGAGTACCTTGTTTAGCACGGGGCCCTCTGAAATTTGGATAGACTGACCACGACTGAATAATATCCTGAAAATTCTTCGGTCTGGGCCAATCAATCCCATGGCTCCTTTCTTGCAGTTGTAGCATCTTTAGTGACATTGACAACCTTGACACCTTGTCACCTTCTTACAGCATCTGCACATGAACCCGCACGGCACCGCCACAAATGTGCGATTGCGTGGCTTGCTCTGCCCGTCCCGTTAGTTGTCTTGCTCTAGTCGGACTCACGACGTTTTGATGACCTAACTTGAATTATCGATGATTGGTGAGAGTTTGTTCAGTGGGCTTGCTTCTTATCTCTGCCTCTCTCTTGCTGATTACTATTTCCCTTCTGCCTCTCTCTTGCTGATTACTATTTCCCTTCTGCAGTTTGTAATAATCCCCGACCTTTTTGGTTCTTCTTGCAGCGCCGCGAACTGAAGGTGCAAGATGAACCAGGTTACCACGACAGGTGCTAGTGACATGTCCAGCAGCGATCCGGCGAAGAGAATCAGCGGGGACGCACCGTCGGCGGCACGCGGAGGCTGCTGCTTCGAGTGCAACATCTGCCTGGACTTCGCCGTGGAGCCCGTGGTCACCCGCTGCGGCCATCTCTACTGCTGGCCTTGCATCTACGAGTGGCTGCGCCGCAACGCCGAGGCGCATGCTGGCGACGGCAACGGCAGCACCTCGGCCAGGCGGCCGTGCCCTGTGTGCAAGGGCCCGCTCACGCTGGACTCGCTCGTGCTGCTCTACGGCCGCGGCGGCAGCAGATCCGATAAGCCACAGCCGGCCATTCCACGCCGGCCGACCGTGCACCGGGAGGCGGTCGAGCAACAGAGCGCACAAATCAGCGGCGGCAGTGGCCACCATCACGTGAGCACAGAAATCGATTCGCCGACTCGTTCACCCGGTCAAGCGCATCACCATGCCGGTGCCTCGCGGTTCGACATGCTATACCCTCCACCGTTCGGGCGCGGCATGAATGCAACGCACTCGACGGCCGGAGGGATGGCAATGGCGGTGCTCCCCTGGGTGTTCGGTGGCCAGGTGCCGGCGCCAAGCGCGCACTACTCCAGCCCATACCACCCAGCCGCCCTGCAAAACATGAGCCCTAGGCTGAGACGGCATCACATGGAGGTGGAGAGGTCTCTGCATCAGTTGTTGTTCTTCCTCTTTGTGTTCGTAGCACTATGTCTGCTCTTGTTCTGATCTCTGAATTCTGTAGATATAGCGTGTGGTGTACATAGTAAAAGAGGTCATGTGCCGGTAACCAAGTTTCCGGCCTATGTGATAAAGAGTTGCGAACATAAGCGAGCAACAGCTCAAGGAAAGTCTCAGACATGCCTCATCACTAACAGGAACCGACGGAATCCTGGCAAAAAACACAGGATGCATGGTAGGAAACCTCGAATCTGTCTCTGAAATGTTAACTCTCGACAGATCAGATCACGCTACTACGCTGCGACAATCATACACAAAAAGTATTGGAACAACATTTCAAGACTAAAGACTGAAACTGAAACATTCGGCCTGATCATCAGAAGTTCTCTTTATGATTAGGCTACTGCAAGAGTAGCAAATATGCTGAAAATATTTGTTATGTGTAACACAAAGAATGCATCTTCCATCTTTCATATCCCAAAGTGACCACAAAACACCTAGATTCAAAACGGCAGCAGCTATGAATATCTTCTGTCAGTTTTGTGTCACACGACGTTTGTACATCAACCTATACTCTGCTAGTCTTTCACCTGATTAATACGAATCAGAATGGTCCCAGGATTGGCCTCATCTTCAGTCCACTGTACTAATTTCTTCTCCAGAAACTTCTCCACCTGTGATCATTCAAATTTATCAAGTGAAGACACACAAATACCATCTAAATTAAGTGCAACTCTGGGAAGTCGTCGTTTTGTAAACATGCTCTGCACCAGTCAAAGCCCATTCAAACCACCCCCACACAAAATTCCAACATGGAAAGTATGAAAGATGTTTAAACCACCTCATCATGGAAGAGCAGTATTTGCAAACATTTCAACATGACCCACCAGAATGAATTATCAGACCTAACAAAGCTCGTGACACTATATTCAAAAACAACCACGACAAAGATCCAAGTATACAAAAATCATCATGAAGAGTGCACACATAAACTTTACGCGATCTTCCGTTCAATCTTGATGAATACACCAGCAAGAATAAGACAGAACTTCGTAAATCATGTGGGAAAAGAAACAGTGTAAGCAAGATTATTACAAGCACAAGCATATACCAGCATGGTTCTGCAAATTTGAATATTCAATAATGACTAATGTACATCTGTACGTTACCTGACCTATAACTAGAAACATTTAAAGTTCTCGTTGTTATACAAAGATTAACAAAACTTTATATGCCATTTTTTCTTTAATCTGGTCATTAGCTTGACTGATGAGTTGGCATGGAAGCCCAATTGGAGAAATTCGAAAAATACACCCCAATTAGCAAATATGAAATGAAGAAATCATCAGAAGCATTGTGTACTAAAGTAAACACCTAGATACCGGTATTAGTCTGAAGAAAATTTTGTTAATATCAGTACTTATTATAGAACGGTAGGGCAGTCCAGGGAATTCTTTCTGAACCATGCACGCAGCTAAGCGGCAGCTATAGTGTACACTCAGAATGAAAAATCAGGTAGACAGTTATCTTGAAAAGCACACCTTTCTTCTTCTTTGTCCCATCTTGAAAGTGCCGTCATCAACACCAATAATAACTCGCAAGTTCTCAAAAGCTGCAAAAATCAGGTAAATCAAATTACTCCTATCAAAAGAAGTCCAGAAACTCAAAAAATCATGCACCAAACTCATTACATGGGATGTTAGCCAACTGTATAAGATGGAGTCTCAGAAGATTTGCGACATTTGCAGCATCCTGTGAGCGTAGATCAAGACATAACTCATTTTTTGACTCTTGTCTGCAGAAAGACCGAAAAGTTGACCCCGTAAATTCGGACTCAAGGATCCAATATAACACAACTATAATCCGATAAATTTCAGCCGATGTGGAAAAAAGAATAGCACTTACTTGGACTTGGTGATCTCCACAGAAGATTTTTCTTCAGATAATCGAGCCATCCTATAATAGTTCTTCCCCTTCAAAGACCACAAAAATAATCATTTAGTACTTCAAACTTGCAACAGTTTCATCAAATTAAGTTAATCCCTCCAAGTGACTATCACATCAACAGCAGAAACAATTATAAAAACATTATGTATAGAAAATAAATTCGCACAGAAGATAAAGGAAATAATACATCAGTTATTTTCTCGAGGACTATACAGACGACCCCAGGATCAAAACACCTAGAGTTATATGTAGTGTCCTCTTGATTCTGCCTTCCAGAAGTGATTATTTAATGTAGCTCGGCGATCATTATCCCTCACCCTAAAAGAAGATTAACACTTACTTCCTGAAGAAGATACTTGACTTCTGTCTGGTTACCCTCATTAAAAGCATCAACAGCCTGGAGTTTTCAGCATAGTATCTTCAGTATAGATGAAAAACAAACAGCATCTATTTGCCTAAAAAAACATCATGAAGCACCCCTGACCTTCTCATAGTACTGCTTCATCATATCCCAGTGCTGCTTTGCAGCCTTACGGTAGTTCTGGTAATCATCCTCATCGTGCACAACTGGTTCTGCATATACTCAAAATACACAAATGATAAGAGCTTTGTGATGATGATATTATCTAATGAACATCGTAAATGAGGCATAGCAACAACCTAGAATCTGAGACAAGCTGACTTAGAGGCTTCATGTTTAGCAGTAACAGTTAATTTTTAAATAATATTGGCAAAACAACTCCAGCAAAATCACTTGGTGTTTTGTAACTTGGGACTATATTTCAGCCAAACAAAACTAGCCATATTACAACTCCCAGATCTGGTAACATCAGTATCAAGCCGCAAAGCACTTTTAACCACCTAATAGCCCGTTTCCTGGAAATGTCGTTGCAATACTTCACTAAAGTCCATAACTTATCAATAATAAGCATATTTTTCTTATGCATGCACACGTCATTCCAAAGTCCAAACATACCGACCATTTCAAGATGCAATAGATAAAGCTTGATCAGTGATTTTGTCTGACGCACTTGAGTATTAATCAGCAAGGAGCTAATTATAGCTTTTCTACCATGCATTGTCAAAGGAAGTCGTGTGAACAGAATCCTACCGCATATATTCAATAACAAAGATGTGAATGTAGTGCAGCATTATGGCCAAGAACTCAAAATTAAAGATGACTCTAAGATATTCAATAACAAAGATGGCTCTAAGATATGCATTAAGAGTACACAGAATCATGTTTTTTAAGGTGTCCGCCTTAGGACCCTTAGGCGATTAGGCGCCTGGCAGCGCCTTGGTAATTTGCCCGCTTTAGACGCTTTAGGCATCAGAGCGGGGGTAAAACACCTTAGGACCCGCTTAGGCGTCAGAGCGGGGGGTAGAACACCTTAGGACGTCTTACCGCCTTTAAAAACCATGCACAGAATATAATACTTACTACTAATGCATCGCTGATCAGAACTCTTATCAGAGTGGTGAAAATTTTAGTACATGGTAGTTGGTTTATCTGACATCTTTAGAGGTCTTGTGGAATTCTGTGTCAAACTGCCAATACATATTGTTATTGCAGAAGTAACTAACATTTCTGATGCAACTTTATGCTAAGTATATTCCTCAAAAAATGCATCATTTGACATAGATTTTACGACAAAGAAAGTCCAAGCATACACGTTATACCTTTGCTACATGGGATAATTTTCACTGGAAGATCTGTAGAGGATGGTGAAATGTCCTCAAGAGCTTTTAAGACTGGCTTCTGATCTGGAAATCTCCTCCGACTCGCAACCAATTCATACCGCCTTCCTTTTGGTTCCTCCTCAGATCTTTCAGGTGCACTGAACATTGATGCTAGCAACTCTCCTGGAGTAATCTGTGATCTTGGGTTATGTTTATCCTCTCGCAAAGAATGGGCCCTGTCATCATCCACACAAAAAGAAGTGACAAATGAGCAAAATAAATGTCACATTCAATATGGAAAGATAGGAATAAAACAACAATAAAAGAGAGGAATAGACAAACCTAGATGTGGATTGTGATCCTACACAGCTTCCATTGGAAAAGGGGGATTCAACTGCCATGTCCTGCAAAAGAAATATATTCGGGCTCAATATCATTCAAATCCATAGAGCATGTTTAACAAACAAAACTGCGTCCTTCCTTGCAAGTAGAACATAATTTCCTATCAGACAAATCTGCACTAGCAGTCGAACAGACAACCAAGTGGTAGTATACAGGGTACTCAATTACCATTCGAAACTACCATCATATGACCAATCAAGTTGGCTGGTAGCTTTGATTTTACAATGCAGAGTACAGTCTAGCAAAAATGCATCAGCACAAGAAAATGAAAAATGTATATGGCAAAAGGGAACAACTAAAGCATGTGTCAAATTTCAGCATAGAAACTCTGAACAGTGGGTAATGGCGTGCATCAATGCATAACAAGCAATCAGTCCTTAACCAGATTTCAGCTGAAGAGCAGAGAAATCAACCAGCTCTATAGAAAGAAATCTCAACAGAGACTACAAAGTTCAAATAAAGCCATATGAGACACTTACTTGTACCGCAATATGTTCGTTCACTGGCTTTTTGCCTAGATCTTTTGCAGAAAATGACATCAATTCCTCCATGCTCTGCATAAAATAGCACAGTTCTAATATCATGCCAAGAGAAAACAAGAAGCTGTCTAACTTAAGGCATGAACACTAAATCCCTCTGCTCCATTAATGACAATCAAGACAACCAAAAAATGCATAATCTTCACAGCAATGATCTTTTGTTACCTTCTTGATATCATATCCACAGCTGCCTGCAAAAACAGTCAGCAGTTAGCACATTGCATGTGGCTTCAAAATACAAATTGTGGGTAAAAGGACTTTGCATAGCACAAAAATGTTTACCTAGCACCTCACGGATCACTTCCATGTTGAGCTTAAATCCTTCTCCAAGCATAGAAAATAGGAATTCCTCAACATCTCTGTTATCCAAAGTCTCTCTCCTTGGTGCACAATCAGATTCATCTGTTTTCAGATCGTCTCGCATGTACTCTGGCAGTTCAACCTTTAGAGGCTTTTCTTTTTCTGATGCTCTATTGGCAGGAACTGTAGTAGCCCGGGCAGATCCTTTTCCTAACATGCTGGATACAGTGCCAAATGAAGCACTAGACTTCTGCAACTTTTCACGTGTTCTTGTTGGACTTGAAGTCTCCACATGGCTTTCTTCAGCTGCTTTCTCGATACAGGAAAGAGTTCTTGTTTGTTTTGAGTTGTCCATATGATTTTCTTCAACTGCCTTGCTAACCTTGGGAAGATTCCTCTCAACACTTGGGACAACTTCAGTATCCTGGGGCATCGAAAGTTGAAGGTCGGTCAAGAAATCCCCAGCTTTGTTGACGTCACCTTTTGCTCTGCAGTATGCATCGGCTATATCTTCAAGTGAAAAGGCACAACTGAAAGCATCAAGCAATGCATTGAGTGCACTCGTCCCATCATCACTTGTTGAAGTCAGTGAACCGGAAAGATCCATGGTGAGGACACCCCTGAAAGAAGATCCAAGTACAATACGTTAGAACATGCTCAATAAAAGAATATCAAGAGTGTATGTCAAATAAAAAGGGGAAAACATGAAATATAGCGCTTACGTTTATCAATACAAGAAACCACTAAGAACCTTGAAAACAAATGGTGGAATTTCGAAATACATAACTCAGTACCGATTTCACATGTTCAGCTTGAGTCTGAAATACTGTCTTATTTCCTTACAAGGTTGTGTCTGTACAAAATGAAGTAAAGACCCCACCTTATGCAGGCAAACAAAATTAAAGACATAGTATAATGAACCAATAACCATAATGTTTTTGGTGCATGATCATGTATTCGGTACAAAATGTGTGTAACAGAATGATACTCCCTCAATTCCGGTTTATAGGATGCAATTCTAAAACCAAGTTTTTCCAAGAATAAGCAACAATTAGCATTAATTACGAGCAGTTAATGTTGGGTTTTGGCCTTTCCCAAGAACAATATGAAAACCGATTGGGTTTGGCCTTTCCCTAATTAATGTACGCATTAAATATGAGAGTGTTAATTGGGTGAAATATTGGAGAGATGGATTTTAAATGGCCAATCCCCATTCACCTAGGTTCTAGAGATTTGCCAAATACATCCTATAAACCGGAATGGAGGGAGTAGTGAATAAACCGTGTCCTTGAAGAATCAACACGCAGCACAGAAACAACATGAAGGGTCACAACATTAGCATGATCATAACGCATTTGAGGGAACAGTACTTGACAAACCGAATATTCTTCAGGTGTTTAATGGAAACTATAATCCACAGGGCTACATATCCTATCGAAACGGGGAACAGAATGACCAGGATCAGTAAAGAGAAGCTTTACATCCCGGATTCCTAGAGTTGGCAACAGAAGCAATAGGCACAAATCACTTCAGGTGTTTAATGGAAATTATAATCCACAGGGCCATATATTCTATGGAAACGGGGAACAGAATGATCAGGATCTGTAAAGAGAAGGCTTACCTCCCGGATTCCTAGAGTTAGCAACAGAAACAATCGGCACAAATCCAAACATAACTAAAACAAATCCAAGCAACAAACTAAAACCATCAATGCTGGCAGGGTAACAGCACAACACGATGCCTGAATAAACCAAAGGCTTAAGATCGCCAGATGAAGCACTAGACTTCTGCAACTTCCACTGGATACAGTGCCAAATGAAGCACCAGACTTCTGCAACGCCAGTCCTTAAATCCATAAACAGACCAACATCACAACAGAACGCACCTAAACAACTGATGAATGACGGTAACAGCAGAAGCACAAGAGATAGTGCCGATGCCTGAATAAACCAACTGACAGCGCACAAGCCACAACACTATGTCGCAGATTCATACGCAGAAATGGCCGAATAAACTTCCAGATATAGTAAAGGAAATTTATGGAACCAGCAAACAGGCGCACACGAGGGCAAAAAACATCCCGCACGAGCGAGCCGAACTAATCAACCATTTCGAAACGACGCGCAGAGATCAAGCCCACCCAAAACCGCTGTAAACGAGTCAGACATTTAAGGCCCAAATCGAAGTAGAAAGCAACTGCATTGCGGGCAATCGGCCACCCTCTACGGGAACATGCCGCGAGAAATCCTCTGGTACCGGAAATTCCTAGAAGATGCCTGCCCCCGTGCTCGGCGCTCCGCACCCATCCGATTCAGAAACCCCAGACCAAACAGCCAAATTGGCGGACCGAATCAATCGCCGCAGATGAGCACAGAAAAGGGAATCGAGCGCGCAATCGAAGGCCATACGACACAGCGCGCACGAGTGGACGTGATTAACAAACCCTAACTCGATCAGAACCGAGGCATCGACCCTACCGAAGGAGCAATCCAGAATCCAGCACACATCGGGCCCCAAAGCACCAAATCAACCGACAGCCCGGTGAAGGGAGACTGCGAGAGCACGTTAGGGTTCAGGTATGTTCTAGAAGATTCTGGGGGAAGGAGGGGCTTACTGGTTTTGGGTCACAACAGTAGCATGATCAGGATCTGTAAAGAGAAGCTTTACCTCCCGGATTCCTAGAAATCAACACGCAGCACAGAAACAACATGAAGGGTCACAACAGTAGCATGATCAGGATCTGTAAAGAGAAGCTTTACCTCCCGGATTCCTAGAAATCAACACGCAGCACAGAAACAACATGAAGGGTCACAACAGTAGCATGATCATAACGCATTTGAGGGAACAGTACTTGACAAACCCAAATTTCTTCAGGTGCTTAATCGAAATTATAATCCACAGGGCTATATATCCTATCGAAACGGAGAACAGAATGACCAGGATCAGGCAAGAGAAGCTTTACCTCCCGGATTCCTAGAGTTAGCAACAGAAACAATCTGCACAAATCAAAACGAATCCAAACAAGGACCTAAAACAAATCCAAACAAGGAACTAAAACCACCAATGCTGCCACGCGACCACGCTGAGTCCTTAAATCCATAAACGGACCAAAAGCACAACAAAACGCACCTAAACAACGGATGAATGAGGGCGACAGCAGAAGCACGAGAGACAGTGCCGATGCCTGAATAAACCAACTGACAGCGCACAAGCCACAACTCTGTCGCAGATTTATACGCAGAAATGGCCGAATAAACTTCCAGATATAGTAAAGGGGATTTATGGAACCAGCAAACAGGCGCACACGAGGGCAAAAAACATCCCGCATGAGCGAGCCGAACTAAATCAACCATTTCGAAACGACGCGGAGAGATCAAGCCCACCCAAAAACGCTGTAAACGAGTCAGAACCAAGGCCCAAATCGAAGTACAAAGCAACTGCATTGCGGGAAATCGGCCAATCCTCTACAGGAACATGCCGCGCGAACTCCTACGGTACCGGAAATTCCTAGAAGACGCCCGCTCCCGTGCTCGTCGGCGCCCCGCACCCCATCCGATTCAGAAACCCCAGACCAAACCCCCAAAATGGCGGACCGAATCGAGCGTAGAAAAGGGAATCGAGCGCGCAATCGAAGTAAAATCGAAGGCCGTACGGTACCGCTCGCACGATCGGACGCGATTAACCAACCCTAACTCGATCGGAACCGAGGCGTCGACCCTACCGGAGGAGCAATCCACCACCCATCGGGCCCCGAGGGACCAAATCGACCGACGGCCCGGTGGAGGAAGAGCACGTTAGGGTTCGAAGATGTTCTAGAAGGTTCTGGGGGGAGGAGGGGAGGGGCTTACTGGTTATGGGGAGACGGCGGCTCCGTTCTCCTCTCCCGCTTTGCCCACTCACGCCGCTGCGGAGTGCCCTCTCGCCGTTTGGTTTTGTTTGGTTTTGGTTGGCGTCGTCTGTACGCCTGGGGTTTAAGAGAGGGAGAGAGAGGGTGGTGTTGGTGGGACCCACCTGCTGGCTGGCCTCGAGATGCGGCTCGTGTCAGGGGTGATCGACGGTGGCGATGGATGCCGGTAAAGCGCCACGTCGGGAGCGATTTGGGCGTTGCGGTTGGTGCTAATTTTTTTTAAATAATACACGGAAATTATTTAATTCTGGAAATATTACGCAAAATTTATTTTTTTCAAAAATAGAATCCAGTCGGCGTTGCCGAAGCCGACAGGAGCTAATCGGTTCCGGCGAAGCCGAGTACGCGCTAATCGTCTTTGGCATAGCCGAGTACGGGTGGTTGTCGTTTTCGGCGAAGCCGACAAGCTGAATACTGCATGGCCATGCACGCGTCACGTCGCGCTCACGTCGCCACCGACGGAGCGACTAGTCGTCGTCGCCCACGCCGATAAGGTGGGCCTTGTCGGCTTCGGCGATGCCGACAAGGGCATGCGGAGCATCTCGCAGCACGCGCACCCTTCTGCCACCCTTCTCTTCTCTTTCCTTCACTTCCTCTCTAGCTAGCTCCTCTCTGCACTCATACGAGTTCTTCCTTTCCTCTCTGCACTCTCCACACAAACCAAATTAAACCAGCCATTTAGACCAATAATCTTCACGTTTGACACCATTAATCGGTGCTAGAAGGTTGAGGGAGGCTAGGGCAACTCCGATCTCCTGATGGGATAGCTCGTGGTGGTGATGGTTGGCGGGTGGTGGTGGTGGTGATGGTTGGCGGGTGGTGGTGGTGGTGATGATGGTGGTGGTGCTGGAGGGCTGCGTGGTGGTGCTGGAGGGCTGCATTGTGGTGGTGCTGCTCGTGTTGGTGCACCGGTGATTCGAGACCGCCGGACGCCGTCGCCTCTCACGCTTCTAGGGTATAATTCGATTTATCAAAATTCTAGGGTATGAACTTGTGTTGTTGAAAAATAGTTTGTGACGGTAGTAAAAATTGTAGCTATATTTGTAGGTTAATTTGAAAAAATGTAGCTATATTTTTTAGGACTTTATTAATGCGGAGTAATATTAACGATGGTAAAATAGTTTGTGACGGTAGTAATAATTGTAGCTATATTTGTAGGTTAATTTGAAAAAATGTAGCTTTTTTTTAGGACTTTATTAATGCGGAGTAATATTAACGATGGTAAAATAGTTTGTGACGGTAGTAATAATTGTAGCTATATTTGTAGGTTAATTTGAAAAAATGTAGCTTTTTTTTAGGACTTTATTAATGCGGAGTAATATTAACGATGGTAAAATAGTTTGTGACGGTAGTAATAATTGTAGCTATATTTGTAGGTTAATTTGAAAAAATGTAGCTTTTTTTTAGGACTTTATTTATGCGGAGTAATATTAACGATGGTCAATATTTATTTATGTCAGCGGAGATGTCTGATTTAGTGAAGATCAGGTTTTTCTATGGTCCTGGTAGAGTCCAAATGTGTGATACGGGAGCTGATCTGAGTGAGTTTCAGTATATAGATGTCGACCTGCCAGCTGCTGAAACATGGTCTGTAAGTCAGGTAAAAGATTGGGTGGCGGGAAGTTTAGGGCTTGATAGTCAGACACAGACCGTCAGTGTTCATGCTTGGTGGAGTTATTCAAGGACAAATATTTACTTCGTTTTGAAACCACTAGAGTGTGATACTGATTGGGTGCGATGGTTAAAAGGCTGCGCAAAAAGGAATTGCTGTCCTTGTGCCCTAGTTCTTCCCGCCCTGAACGAGGTCACTGCCCCTGACGACGAGTTTAGTGCCCATGAAGGTGAGGGTGCTTATGATCCTGGACATGGAAGTGAAGAGATGGACATGTCTATGTCACATTATGGGTCTGATTTTGGTGGTGGTGGTAACGAGTCGGGGCAGAGCAGTCAAGTACATGGAGGGGACACTGAGGTATATGACAGTGCGGAGGCGGATGGCGACGAGGTAGACGGGCACATGCAGAACGAGATGGAAGATGAAGATGCAGATGGCTATAGTGCTGAAGGCGATGATTCCGATGAGTCAGACGGGGAAGAGAACGAAGATGAGGTACCTAATCCTGCAGCATGGAATCAGGACCACTCTTCGGCGATGACTATAAACGATGGTCATGATTCGGCATGGCAATATCATGAGAACAACATTGCGAAGGGTGCTTTGTATACTGACAAGCAAGCTTTGAGGGATGCAGTCGTTAAATGGGCATTGTCCACCCACAGGGTTATGAGAACTACCGTGTCAAGTCAAAAATATTTGACAATGGAATGCGAGACAATAACTTGTCCCGGCAGGGTGCATGGACATCTCCCAAAGAATGGCTATAGTTGGAGGATAAGTGACTTCGTACCTCACTCCTGTCGAATTGAAAATATCCCAGCAGAGCACCGTAATCTTTCTTCCACGCTTATAGCTCGGTTGCTGTACAGGGAGATAGTGTCCTGCGCATCGATGGAAGTGAGTGCCCTCCAGACAAAAGTGGCTGCCACATTTAAGTACGAAATATCATATGGCAAGGCTTGGAGGGCTAAGCATACGGCGCTTGAGAACAGATTTGGTTCATATTTGGACGCATATGACTCTGTTATCCGGCTGCTGCATACTCTGCAGTACCGGAATCCAGGCACCTATGTAGATATCCAAGATTTGTTCAGGCCAGAGTTCCCAACTGTGAGGGTGCTGCATCGAGTGTTTTTCTCATTCGGCGTATGCATCGAGGCTTTCAGACATTGCCGTCCGGTGATATGTGTAGATGGCACCTTTCTCACAGGCAAGTATAGGGGACAGATCCTGACTGCAATTGGTCAAGACGGTAACAATATGGTTGTGCCCCTCGCATTTGCTTTTGTGGAGAGCGAGAACATTGACAGTTGGACTTGGTTCTTCAGGCAACTGAAAATAGCAGTTGTGAAGGATAAGCCGAACGTGTGCATCCTTCATGACAGGCATGCAGGTATACTCAACGCGATAAAGACACTCACCAATCCTGTGCCTGAGGAACAGACTCCATGGCAGGACATGCAGAGCCGTTGGTGCATGCGCCATCTAGGTGCCAACTTCTTCTCACAGTTTAGAAATAAGGACCTGATGAACCTATTCAAGAAACTCTGCAAGCAGAACCAAGAATGGAAGTACACGAAGATACGTGAAAGACTTGATTTGTGCACGCAGAGACATGTTCGTGACAGGAAGAGGGCACGAGCAGCAGCTGTTCTTGCACATGCAGAAGCTGTTGCTGCACAACTAGCTACCGGACCACCTGCCGAGGAGGACGAGCCTGTTGGTCTTTGCGACCTACCCGGATTTGACCCGCCAGGAACTAGGAGAAGAGGTGGGAGGACAATTAAAACTTTTCAGCAGTGGATAGAGCATGAACCTTTAGAGAGGTGGTCTTTGTTGCACGACACACATGGAGCAAGATACGGTGTCATGACAACGAACCTGGCTGAAACATACAACTTTGTCCTCAGAGGAAACCGTGCCTTGCCACTAACAGCCATCGTGGAGGGTATTTTCTATGGCACATTGAAATATTTCAGAGATAGACGTGAAAGAGCTGAGAAGCATAATGTGGACAACCCGACCTCGCCTTATTGTGAGAAGGTTACGAAGTACATGAATGAGAAGCTGGCAAAATGTTGCTCCCACAGTGTAACTGCCGTTGGGAATCAAGAAAGGAGATTTGAGGTCCGCTTAGCCCACAACAAGTTCGGATGTGCAAACGAGGTGAGGACGCATGAGGTGAAGATTGGTAATGAGGTTTGGCCAACTTGCGAGTGCACCTGCAACAAACCAAAATTGCTTCACCTTCCTTGCTCCCATGTCCTCGCTGCCTGCAGACAGTTACGGTTGAACGCAATCTCCTTCGTGTCTCCTATTATATGAAAGAGGCAGTTATCAATACTTGGACAGGTGAGATGATGGGATTTCGATCAATGGGTAACTTCAACACTGTAACCCCTGGTGAGAGGGTGTACATTCCAGCTCCTGAGCTATTGCGTGATGGGGTAGGCAGACGGCAGTGTCGTCGCATCAGGAATGATATGGATGAATCGGAAGCCGGAGGCCCCAGGGTGCAATGCCTTCAATGCAACCAATTTGGCCATAGGGACCCTGATTGTCCCACTTTTCCTGGAGAGAGACCTCCCGTGCGTGCGCGGGGTAACGGGCGTGGGCGAGGACGAAGAGCGAGAGGAAGAAACTAGGTGGCACTATGTTCGAATTTGTATTAAGTGTGGCACTATGTTCGAATTTGTATTAAGTGTGGCACTATGTTCGAATTTGTATTAGTGTGGAACTATGTTCGAATTTGTATTAAGTGTGGAACTATGTTTGAATTTGTATTAAGTGTGGAACTATGTTTGAATTTGTATTAAGTGTGGAACTATGTTTGAATTTGTATTAAGTGTGGAACTATGTTTGAATTTGTATTAATGTGTCACATTGTTTGAATTTGTATTAAATGTGTCACATTGTTTGAATTTGTATTAAATGTGATACTAACTCTGGGATTCTAATATGTGCAGTGATGGAGGGAATGTGGTTGCTTGATGCTACCATAGATCGTGGGCACCGTGCTAAGGCATTAGAGGGGAATCCAAGGAAACTTAAGCCCCTAATCACTCGCACGCCTAAGGAAAACTGGAGGATTCACCCGGCGTGGGTACAGAGGTATTGGTCGTATTTATTTATTTTATGGACGCATGTTTTCTATTGTTATGCTAGTGTGCTAAACTAGATTGTTATGTTCTTTTGGATACGCAGGTTGAAATGGGCCGGGCTCTTACCTTTCGCGCGTCTAGTAGAGGCCACTGAAGACTCTACGCGTATGAATATGGACGCATCTTTACTCAGCTGCTTGGTGGACCGATGGAGGCCGGAGACCCACACGTTCCACTTTCGCTGGGGAGAGATGGCTCCTACTCTACAGGATGTATCATTCTTGCTAGGTTTACCTTTGGCGGGTCAGCCTGTTGGACCTTTGGAGAGGCCGGTGAATTGGCAGGACGATTTGATAGCCCGTTTCCAGGGTATTGGTCCACCTTTACAGTATGATTCTCACGGACCCAAGCTTGATTGGTTGGTTGCCTTTCAGGTTAGTTAATGTGTCTCATAATCTGTTATTTCTCATTTGTTGTTATACTAATATTTTTTTTACCATGAATATAGGTCCACAAATTTCCAGGGTATCCAGATCATTTGACACCGATACAACTCAGTCGCGGCTTGGAGGCATACATCATGTGGCTTCTTGGTAAGGTGATGTTCACCGAGAACCATGTCGACACTATTACCGCGCGCTACCTCCCTTTCGCACGGGAGATCGCTGATGCTACTGAGCCAGCGCACATCAGACAGAGGAGTTGGGGTTCGGCTGTCTTAGCGGCTACGTACCGAGCTATGTGCAACGCTTGCATGCTGACTTCAGGTAAGTCAGCCATTCTCGGATGCCCTCTATTTCTGCAGCTGTGGTCGTGGGAGAGGTTCTCTATAGGACGGCCAGCCATATCTGAAGACCCTTTCCCATTGTGGGAGATCTTTGACGGTGACCACATCGACTTGCCTACTATTGCGACCGTGTATACACGCAACAAGGTACGTATCTTGTTATAATTTAATACATCGACAAACTTACAATTGCGACCGTGTATGAAAATAACTTGTGTTCTACGCAGAGACACTTTGCTACTGAGCAGACGAAGCAGTGCTACATTGCATTTAACGAGCAATTTGATATGTACACTTCGGTGATCTGGGAGCCGTACACGGAGGAGCTCATTACGCGAAGATACCCCGGAGGTATTTCTGCTCTCTGCAGACGTGACCAAGCGTATTGGATGACAAAATCGAAGATCATCTTCGATGTCTTCGTGGAGGAGATGTCTCAACAGAGGGTTATGAGGCAATTTGGTCTTCGACAGTTGGTAGAGCCTCCACCAGCAGAGCGTCCCCTCCCAGATGCGCACCACAGGTATGTCGAACGTAGTTTTTGTCCTAAATTGTTCGCACTCAATCAATATTTACTGATAGAACACTCACCCAATTTTTAGGATCTCAAGGAAGGGGATTAGTCGGACCGCGGCAGAGTGGCTACGGAGGCTACAACCTTACGTTTCAGAGTGGGACACTGCGGCGACACGGCTTTGGGTCGAGCCTCTCGGGTTTGATATCACTCTATACAATACCTACTTGCAGAGGTACATGTCCGGAACACGGATACGTATCGTTCTGCACTCTGACCCGGAGGTTATACCTGCCCCTACTACGTGGGATACATACCCGATATATGACACTTCTGCGTCCAGACAGCACGCGGTAATATATTTTCACTAATTCATTTAACTGCTACATGCTTTGACGTATATATATGTAATACTTTTTATTTCTATTGTCAGGCCTATTTGACACAGGAGATTCAGAATGAGGCCGCTCAGTATGGACGTTCTCTTTCCACTGGCCCTCTTTTGGTACCACGGGAGCAGCCGATATCCTGGTTCAGGAGGCTGGAGGGGAAGCTACGGGACGTCTACGCGACACTCACGTGCACCCGCACAGAGGACGTTGTTCGCGACCCGGCAGGACAACGCCCCCCGCGCCCCCTGTCACGACGCCAGCAGCAACAGCGGCAGCAGCAGATGCATCAGGAGCAGCATCAGCACGAGGAGGAGGAGCAGCAGCACGACGACCAGCATCTCCTGCACCAGCACCACGAGCAGCAGCCGCATCACCGACATGAGCCGCGTCCACGTATGTCACCACAGCCCAGGCCACCTCCTCCTGACCAGGCAGGAGGTTCGGCGTGGCAAGGTTACGGTCCCACTTCCAGTTACGAGTATCGGCCACAGTCTCCTCCTGAGTACCGAGGTCCCGCCCCGGATTACGGTACGTATATTGTTTTCATATTTCAATTGGGAGTGCGTATTTCTTATGTACTAATGATTCCATCTGTAGGAGCCTATGGCTATCACACGGCTACGTCCGGACACCAGGCGTCAGGATCTGGATCAGGGTGGGGGAGTGACCAGGAGGCTCGGGCTCACGCGGGGGAGGAATTCTCCAACTGGATGAACATTTTCAGCACTCCAGAATTCCCCACGCAGCCGCACATTCAGCAGACTCCTCCACCATACCCCACACAGGGTACACAGGATGACGACGACTTGACAGTGCCTCGTCAAACCCGGGCACCAAACAGGTACGGGAGGACGCCGCCCGTCCAGCCCCCTCCTCGTGATCCTCGGCCACGCAGGCGTCAGTGATATCTTCGGGACATGTTCATATTTATATGTGAGACATATTCATATTTATGTTTGTATGAGACATATTATCTATGTACGAGACATATTCATATTTATGTTTGTATGAGACATATTATCTATGTATGAGACATATTATTATCTATGTACGAGACATATCAGAGGAAAATAAGTTGTACGAGACATATTATTAAACAAACATTGCAACTTACACAGACAGCAAGAAAAGTGGTAGTACCGACAACACAACATAAATTGAAAAAGAAAAGTCATCTACCATCGACACAGCCTCCCGCGTCACTCTTCCCCTTCGACGATGTTGCACCCTTGCCCTTCGACGACGCCGCACCCTTGCCCTTCGACGATGCTTCAGCCTTGCGTTTCGACGACGCTGCACCCTTGCCCTTCGACGCCGCCGCCGCTGCTGCAGCTCTCTTGCTCGCTTCAGTGGGCATGAAGATATCATCTTCGTCCTCGCTCTCCTCGACCCATAACATCGGATGATGAAAAGCATCCAACATATATGCTTCAGTGGGATATGTTAGCTTCTTCTTCTGCCACCTAGCATGCAGCCTCACGAGTTCCTTTTCTATTTCCTTGTAATTCCTCCATGGCCACCCATGCCTAGCTAGCTTCGCTGATAGCTCACGAAGATGAGGTGGATGACTAACAATATCTTCGAATGGGATCTCCTTATTGTCTACCTTGAACTCGGCCGTAAACTTCAAAAGGAGTGCCGACATTCCTGCCGGGAAACTACCATCTGAATTGTATCTCGACATGTTCGAGTGAGTGGACTATGCTTACCAACTCGACATCTCCTCCCGGGGTTTTTATAGGACGAGCACATACCAATTGGCGGGAGAAATAGGCGGGAGCAAGGCTGGCGGGAAAATACAAGGCGGGAGCAAGTTTGGCGGGAAAATTAGGCACGACAGAAAAATGGCGGGAGAAAAAAGGCGGGAACAAAATGGCGCGAGAACTATGGCGGGAGAACTATGGCGGGAGAAATATGGCGGGAGAGGGAGGGCGGAATAAAAGCCGGGAGCGCGAAACAAATTTGGATCAGCCAGGAGTTGAGTTGCGTGCAGGTCGTCGGAGCTAATCGTCGTCGGCAAAGACGACTACCAGCTTATCGGCTTCGCCAACACCGACTACGAGCAAGGTCGTACTGGATACAGCATGCATGGGCCCTGTCGGTGTCGGCAACGACGACAAGTGCTAATCGGCTTCGGCGAAGCCGAGTAGCCCTTGTCGGCTTCGGCAACGCCGACTGGATTCTATTTTTGAAAAAAATAAAATTTGCGTAATATTTCCAGAATTAATTAATTTTCGTGTATTATTTAAAAAAAATTAGCGCGGTTGGTTTGGGTAGAGTGGGGGGTCTACGGACCAGGTCTATGGAGTGTGTAGCGTGGATGGGTGGGGCCGGGTCGCAGATGGTTTCATTGAACCGGAGATACGCTCTGCCTCTGCGTTTGGTGCTCGTCGCACGTGCTGTACCTGCTCCCAGCTTTGGAAACACTCCGCCGGAGTACTAGGATGCTTTGATTCGTGGTGGTTTGGGGCGCGCCGGGAAGGGAAGGAGACAGCACTACGCGCCGGAGAAGGGAAGGAGCGGCAGGGCGCCGGGGAATGGAGGGAGCGGCGCTGCCGGCCCCGGCCGCCGCGACTACTAGGGTTAGGAGACGCCGCCGCCGCGTGTCTGTCTGTTTAGGAATGGGGCGAGTCAGGCGGCAGAGGAGACCGCGATTGTGGGCTGGGCCGGCGAAATGATTGTGCGGCAGGCCTGGTACTGTATAGTATGTTAGGATGACTCCAACGGGACGACGCAAACAGACGCGCGTTTGATCCGTTTGCGTCGGCAACAGGACGCGCGTCCGGCCCAGATCCGCCCATTTCCGACCACTGCGCCCAACGGGACCGACGCATTGAGTTAGCTTGCCACTTTTTTTCCCAAACTTTTTTTTTAATACTAGGATTACATTTTTAGAAACTGAAATTACATTAGCTGTGTTTGGGACAGCTCCTCTTCAGCAATTTACGGACGGAGCAGGTGAAGCCAATCCAAACGCCCAAATCCACCTCGTACGCAGAGCGGAGCGGAGAGGCCCGGTAGTTCATTTTATCGGAGCGACCGAGGAGGTGCTTCGCATGCTCCACTCCATCTCCTTAAAACGTATTTGCCCATAGAGTCCAGCTGATATTACCCACCACTGCCATTATGATACTGCGAGGATCGAATCGTTTTTCTCTATTTCTCCAAATTGTGCTCTCCAGGAACAGAGCCTCTCCATGCCAGGCGACTAGGGCGCGCGCCGCCACCACCAATCCGGCGAGATTTCGCATCTACAGGCCCTCCCGGTGACCACCGCGAGTATCTTCCACTCTCCCCCGCCGCCCGCCTCTATTTTCTCCGGCCGCTAGCCACCCGCCGTTCTCCCAGCCATCCCCTGCTTCTGGTTCTTGACCCACCTCGTCGCTGCCCTTGTGATCCTCGAGTAGCTCGCTGCCTGAAGGTACCTCATATGCTACCATGATTCTTTGTTTCATCCGTGTGCTATTTCCGATTGGTTAACCTGATGATTAATACCTGCTCAACATGGTTAGCTGTAGATTGATCTGCGTGTACGTATTATTTCTGTGCTATGTCCGTCGCTGCGCTTCTTGTCCTCAATTACGATGAGCACTAGATGATTTTCTAGTACCAGTACGTGATGAGCAGTAGATTGGTTCAACACTACATGATTTTCTTGTAAGAGTACGTAATGAGTAGTACTCCGTACATGATACGGAGTAGATTCTTTGCCGGTTTCAATTTGTAGGCCTGTTTTGGTCACAGTATATTAGCTGCATGATATGAACCTGTCTGAAACCTCCAGTTAAAAGCTTAAAGATTTTTTTAGTACTGATTAGATTAGATGGCACGTACAGTAACAAATCTGAATATTGTTTTTGAAGAATGGATGCAATGAAATGGACCGACGAAAATACTAGTATAGTTACTGAGTTATTTGCCGAGGAAGTTGGTCGTGGGAATCGATCAAGCACCCATTTGAATAATCTTGGGTATGAGGAGGTAGCCAAGAGATTTAAAGATAAGACGGGTATCCAGTTAAAGAAGACGCAACCGAAGAACAAATGGGACAAACTGAAGGATCACTATAACATATGGAAAAAGTTGCTGAAACAAACTGGTGCCGGATGGGATCATACAAAGGGGACCTTCGAACAGGACAAAGAGTGGTGGAAGAAAGCAAAAATTGTAAGTGTCTATTTTTGCAATGTGTATGGCAATGATGTTTTCAAATTATTATTTGTGGTAATAATCGTTTGATCTTTTGACAGGACATTCCAGGTTGTGGTAGGTTTCAAAAGCAAGGTATTTGCAACGAGGATCATCTAAAGGTTATGTTTGAAGATATCAATAATGATGGAAGTGATCATTGGTGTCCAACATCGGGAGATTTGCCACGGCCAGCCACTACTGAAGATGTTGTTAATATTGATGGAGAGGACGCTATTGACATTGACGAGATAGATGAGTCTCCTGAGAGTTCCAAAGGGAAGAGATCCGCAAAGGTTGTCGGTGAGAAGTCGAAGAAGATGAAGACATCCCAAGTGATACAAGATGAGATTAAAAAACTTGGTGCATTGGCCGAGAGAACTCAATTATCATTAGAGTCTTACACCAAGAAAGATGACACTTGCACTGTCAATGCTGTGATGGACTTGGTGGTTCAGTGTGGTGGGGTTGTCGGTAGTGATGAGCATTTCATTGCCACCGAGTTGTTTGTTAAAAAGGAGCAAAGAGAGATGTTCCTCCATATGCAAAGCTTGGATGATCGTCTTAATTGGCTTAAGCGAAAGTATATAGCCAAATATGGTCGTTCCGGACCGATTTGAGTGTGTTGGGTTGTGTTAGGTTTTATGTGATTGTGCGAACCTATGAACTATAGTTGAGAACTTATTTATATATTCGATATTGTCTATCTTGGTGTGTCGTTTGTTTATGTAAACTTGTTATGCATTTTTTTTCCATATACTTGTTATATGTTTTTTCGATTGTCCATTCTGATGCTTTATCTACGTGTACAGATGTCGTCAGATAGTGATAGCGATGGGGTAGATGATGATGAAAGAGAGATGATTATTCCTAATCACGTGCAGGCTTTAAACGCTATATATATTGGTGTCGGCAACATTGCTGCCCGCTACTGAGACACATATTTGGATAAGGCAAGCCCAAGAACCTCTATTCTCAGTGGAATGGGTTGGTTTAGAGAGACATTGGCAACTCCGGGAGAGACCTATAGGATGTTGCGCGTGAACAACCATACCTTTTTTGATCTTCATGACTTGTTGGTGAGCAAATACAATCTAACCACATCCTTTGATTTGAGTAGTCACGAGGCACTTGCAATATTTTTATGGACTGTTGGAGGATGTGAATCAAACCGGAAAACGCAAAATAGGTTCAAGCACTCGGGTGAGACCATTAGCAGAAAGTTTACTGAAGTTCTTGGTTGTGTCGTTAAGATGTCAACCCATTACTTGAAGCCAAAGGATCCAAACTTCCGGGCTGTCCATAAAAGGATTAGAGATGATAGACGAGCTTATCCACACCTGAAGGATTGCATTGGTGCACTAGATGGTACTCACATTCGTGCATCAATCGCTGGTGAAAAGTCAATAAGATACATTGGAAGAACAGGCATTCCATCTCAGAATGTATTGGCGATATGTGATTTTGATATGCGCTTTATATACGCATCTATTGGGCAGCCGGGTGCCATGCATGATACAAGTGTGTTATATCATGCAATGCGAGCAGACCATAATATCTTTCCGCATCCTCCAAAGGGTAAATCCATTGCACCAAATTATGATAGTTTATGACTCTCATTTTTCAGTCTTAACATAACTAGTTTTTGGTCATGTGTTTTAGGAAAGTATTATTTGGTCGATGCTGGTTATCCTAATCGACCAGGGTACCTTGCTCCATATAAGGGTGAAAGGTATCATGTCCCCGATTTCCAAAGAGGTGTGGAACCAACTACTCCAACGGAAAAGTTCAATAAAGTGCACTCGTCGGTACGTAATGTGATTGAGAGAGCTTTTGGCGTACTCAAAATGAAGTGGCGAATCTTGCTTAAGATGCCCAACTATTCAATGGAGAAGCAAAAAAATGATCGTAGCCGCCTGCATGGTGCTTCACAACTACGTTCGCGAACATCAAAGTGGAGATCGACATTTCCAAAGGTGCGATCGAGACCCGGATTACATTCCAACTATTCCATCAAGGTACAGAAAGTATGCAATTTCACAAAGTGCGTCTGATGGTACGACGTCGGAAGAGAACGAGATGACTATGGATGTCTTCCGCAACAGTCTCGCGACTGGTATTGCTGCTTCATGGTGATATCTATGCATGTTTGTCAGTTTAGGAGAAAGTGTACCGATTTAGCCTCAGATATGTCGTCTTTTGTGTCGAGAACTTGACTTTTGTCTAAATATGTTTACGTTAATGCACTGAAAATGGCTATCAATAAGTTGTACTTCGTATAACCTTGCTCACTCCTCACGTACGGTGTCATGCAAATTACAAAAAATGTCATGTTCAACCAAAGAAAACAATGGCAGCCACTCCTCACGTTCACTCATGAAAAAAAGGCTGCTTTTCTCCTCACGTGAGACTCACGATGGTACAGTACCAAATCGGTAGTAAAAAATAAATGAGAAAACTAAATACAACGGCAGCCCGTATTTGTCTCCTCCAAATGCGAATCTGGAGCTAATTAGTGAACCAAACACTTTTTCCTGCTCTAGAGCTTGTCAGGTGGAGTGGAGTCTAGAGATGGAGTGGAGTGGCTGTGTTTGGGACAGCTCCGCTTCAGCAATTTACGGACGGAGCAGGCGAAGCCAGCCCAAACGCCCAAATCCACCTCGTACGCAGAGCGGAGCGGAGAGGCCCGGTAGTTCATTTTATCGGAGCGACCGAAATCTAGGAATTCCTCCTAACATTAAACCCTAAAACCTAAACCTAAACTTGAAGAAAATTAATAACCGACCACCGGCCGGCAAGGGGGAAGATCAAAGAGGGGCTCCGGCCTTGAGGAACGTCACGCAGCATGCCTGTTCTACAACGGACTTGCTGGCTCTTCCTTCATCGCGGCCATGGCCAGCCCAGGACTGGCTGACTCATCTTTTTTGATCATTTTGTAGTTACAAAACACGTAGCGGGCGCCGGTATTAGTGGAAAATGAGCTGCACAAAGGCGCCATGCCGGCAGGGGTACCGCACCACTTGGATCAGTCGATAACTGCTCCATTGTCGGCCACGTCGGCGGCCGCGGCCGCCTTGGCCTCGCGGTGCCGTTTGCGGCGCGCCGCCCGCGCAGCGGTCTCGATTGCACTGCGCGAGTTCGCAAACTCGGCCTCCACCGCCGCGCGCGCTCCGCCTGGTCCAGCAGATGCTGCGGCGCCGACTCTCCAGCCATTCCGGCGCGTGGATCTGTGGTTGGAGGTGGTGGCCGCCGTGGTGGGGGGAGGAGAGCTCTAGGGTTTGTGCTCTAGGGTTCGTCCGGCCGGCTCCTGTTAAAGAGCTCCACCGCCCACAGTTATTGCGGGTAGGTGGTCGCTCAAGCCGTTGGGGTCGATGACACGCGGGGCCAGGGCGGGCACGGGGAGGACGCATGAGCGCTCCGCGAGCGTCCGGGGCCGACGCATCGGTGGCCCAAATTTGGGCCAGGAATGCGTCGCGGCGGACGAAAAAACGGACCGCGGTCATGAATGCGTCGCCCCGTTGGGCCGTGTTTTTGGCCCCCGCGGACAGGAACGGAGGCGCGCGGACTCAATGCGTCGCTCTGTTGGAGTCGTCCTTACTTCGGCATATGTTACTTTTGGTTTAAACGACCTTTTTCCGCGAGCCACCTCGGTGGATTTAGTCAAAAATTATTCAGTATCATTTTTCAGAAGTTCACCATGTAATAACCTTACCTTGAAAATAGTATTGAAATCAATCATTTTTCATGACCCGTGCCGCGGGGCGTCATGCTATAGCCGTGGTACAGGACGTCGTGCTCTATAATATAACATGGTTCTTTGGTTCATGAGGTTTGTGACATTGAGCATGACTTTTTTGGTGGGGTGTCATGTTATTGAGTATGACATTTAGTGCGGGCTACATTGAAATTATTTTTAAGATACTGCTATCTTATACCGAACTTTTGAGAAAAGGTTATTTTTTGCCCAAAAGGTTGCCAACTCGAGGGCCGACTTGGCTTTTGGCGCAGTCCGTTCATAGCTATGTTTTCCCTACTATTATTTTATTTAAAAAATAGTTTATCTAAAATTAGTTTCACACAAAAGAAAGCTTCTATTGTGAACAAAAAGTTTAATATGGTGTGCTGCCATGCAAACCGAGATGAACAAATCTTCTCATGAAAGACTTTCTTGGTGTCCAACTTGAGAACAAATTTCAGTTTTATCGTTTCCAACAACTCAAACAATGTGAAGTAAAGTATATATCAATTGAGCTTGTCCCGCTACTATCAACACCCTCCAATAATGACTTTGATTTGTTGTGTAACAATGTTGGATTGCATAACTTTGTCTCAGTATGCACAGACAAACCACATGTTTCTTGTAGAGATCATCAGTTAGGGCATAACACGGTTGCACCATACAACCTTCACAATGTCAAAGTGTCGGGAGCAATCAGAAGAAATATTTAGGGGTTGTCTATTGGAGTCGAATTCACACAAATTAAACCCATCAGTTAGGGCATAACACGGTTGCACCACACAACCTTCACAATGTCGAAGTACCGGAGCAATCAAAAAAAGATTTAGGGCTGTCTATAGGAGTCGAATTCACACAAATTAAAAAAACTAATGACAACTTCTTTTTTTTTTTGAGAAACACAGTACAGACGCAGACGCTCACAAACACGCACGTACAGACACCCCTATGAACGCACGCACGCAAACCCTACCCCTATGAGCACCTCCGAGAGACTGGTCCAGCAGATCTTGAGGTTGACGAAGTCACCACGGACGTCTCGCTGTTGACGGGCACGTCACCTACCACTGAAAGCATAGCGCCGGTTAAATCCTAGAAAATCCAGGAAAATGCGAGCACCCATGCCAAGTCTGGGACTTGAACCTGGGTGGGCCGGTTCCACCACAAGCAACCAAACCAGCTGAGCTAGGCTCAGTTTATAACTAATGAGAACTTCGCTGATACTAGGACTAACTTTTGCCATGGTCGGACATTTCGTGGTAAAACGAGCGAAAATTGTGTTAAGTGGCGCTAGCTCTCGTCCACTTGACATCTACAATAGATCGCGCCACATAACTAACATATTTTCCCACCATAACCATAGCGCACATTTAGCATGAAAAGTTCCACCTTCCCTAGCTGCTTCAAGTCTCGTCAGAAATCTTTCGCTCACGGGGGCAGAAGCCGGGAGGGCTGAATCACCCATCGTTCTTGCCACGAAGCACATCTTCCAGCAAGCGATCGGCAATAAGCTAATAACCAGTGCCAAATAACCAACAACGGAAGTTTAATAAAGAATCAAGTACTATGTTATCCGTGAGCCCAACACCTAGTAATCAATCCAGATCTGAACATGGAGAAATACGAGAAATACTAGTCGCTATAATTAAGAGTAAGAAGACATCAAATCGATGGCATTAGATTCCTGAAGGAAGCTAGCGTTCACCTCACCGTGAGTGTAGTCAAATCGGCAAAACACTTGATCCGTATCGACCACAAGTTTCCACTATGCGTTAATGATCCTGCTGCCCCGGCCATGTTGATGTTGATTAGTGTATACCAGACTGCATGTGAGCATGTCCAGTCCAGCATAGTAGAGTAGCCTCGGGTGTCGTTGGCCTTCGGAAAGAACCTCCTTGTGAGGCACATGCCATGGTGGGCTCCGTGAGGAGTTGCAGAGGATGGCTCCCGGAAGAAGACTCTAAGGATGCGTCGAGATTGTTGAAGTACACGTGGCGTTGGTTTAGTGGGGTCTATTTTGATTAGAAATTAGACCTGGTCTCATAGGATTATTTTCCCCATAAGCAAGCGTTAGATACACTACACACGTCTGGTACCTGAAACTGTAATTATTACGCTCTCTCTCTCCACTTTGGAGAGGGCTACTACGCAGTGTTTGGTCTATCACAAGTCAATATAAGACACCAAACTACACAGAACCACAAGCAAACCAACACACGGATACACGACTACTACTAGCCCACCTGACTGGTAGGGGATGGCTGGTGAAACTTGAGCACAGCCTCGTCTAATCTTCTATGCGAAGTTGAGACGAGAGGTATAGGTGGCCTTGGGAGTCCAGTTCCTAGGGATGACGTCCTGAGCCGACAACGTCTTTTTGGTAGTCAGGGTTGTAAGCCTCACAGAGAATGGCCCCACAAGTGGGCCTGGCGTGAGGCTCCATGTGGCACCCCAGATGTGTTTCATGTCCTGCCACTGTGCCGAGTTTGCCTGCATAGTAATAATAAGTTAGTGACTTAGACCGAGAACTGAAACTTCTGTTCCACGGCAGAATTAGAACACGTACAAGATTTGCAAATGAATTTGTTTCACTAAATTGACAAACTTGCTTCACAAATCGGAATGCAATCGCTGCAGGGACGGTGATTGATGTGATACTAGTTCTACTCCAAATGAGGCCACGTATTGCGCCGCGTACCAATAGATTGAGATTGTGAGAATGAGACCAAATGCAAGTGGAGGTATTCATCTTAGTCCCCATTCAGAAAATGCCGTGCTAAAAAGGAGTCGCAATTAGCATCATTAGAAAAGCAGGTGACATGGCAAAAGGGCATCGCATATTCATTCTTTAGGGCTCGTCCTTGTTTAAAAAAAACTCTTTAGCGCCCCGTAAGGTATGGGTATTCTTGAAGAATGAACGGGACGCTATTACGGTTGTGAACTCAAATGTTAGCTAGCTGTCCGGAGAATGGAGATAGCTAGAGGCCAGTGTATGCCGCTTGGAAGTTCAAACTATTTGGACAGAGAATCACGATCATTACCTCCGGAAGAATCAACCGGGTCATTGGGATGATTACTTGTTGTTCTAAAACTTGTACTGATAGATCAAGAACATCTTATACACGCAGGTTTTATCTTTTGTTTTTTAGCTGGCCGCGGCTCGACTTTCCCCATGCAAATGCAATTCGGTAATGGACGAAGCTAGAAAAGGGACCTAGTTGCCTATCCATCCAGGAAATGACCATTTTCCTGAGAGTGAATATAGTGAACATGGGGGCATATGCTTCCTCCTTTTTGAAATGTCAAACAACATGTCCAAAAAAATATGAAACAAAAATACCATGCATAGTCTCGCAAAACATGTGCCCTGCACATGAGTTTCATGACGAAATTACTATTTACTTTGCCTCCGTAAAAAAAAAGAGAAAGTTTCGGTGCTATATGTATAGCATTAATTAATCATGTGACATATATTTGTCTTTTTTACACAGGCCAACTAAAAAGTCGTTTCTCCGCGAAACTTTCTACGCACACATGGAAAATGAAGATCTACGCGCGCAACTTTTTTTTCAAAAAATTTAAACATTTAGAAAACGTTTTGCCGAACCGGAGCATATGCCCCCATGTCCAAGTGCTACTTTCCCCCATTTTCCCTGTCCCCCAACCTTCTCCCTCGAGTCACGTGCAAAAGGAGGGACCCGTGATCATATTATTCACGTGGAAAGCCCTTACATTTTCCAGCAATCTCCCCCCCCCCCCCCCCTCCAATCTAAAGGTATTACTGTAGTAGGGATGAAGGCAGTTTTTAGAGAGTAGGTGACAAGTGGTATTATGCTTCGGTTTTGATTGCACCTATAGCCTATGGCAATGGCAGAACGCAACTGTGCATGATCAAGGCATGAAGGAGACACGGCCGAATACGGAGCTCTTGCTTACCTGCTTGAGCTGCATGGATCCAATGTCTCCGTCGCCGTCCTCGAACTCCACCAGAAGCGAGAGCCAGAAGCTGGTCGAGCCCTCCACCACGCGGAAGGCGATGTTCTTCCCCCGGTACTTGCACGGCGTCCTGAAACCAGACGCACGCCCGGTCAAACTGCAGCTGTTTATTTCATCACACATAGACATATATGAACGACAGTGCGAACTCTGCAGCCAAACAAGTGTGCGCGCGGCCATCTGCTCGCTAGGGTAGTGTGAATGGCAGGCCCAAGATCCAAGTGCTGCAAGCTGCAAAGGCATGTGCTGATGTGCACGGTGAACCCCATGGTCCTCGATCGCTAGCTTTTGAGAACCTTTGTTTCTACTCTACCCCGCCCGTACGATTTGCGGCCGGGAAAAATACAGCACTGCTTGCGCAGATACTTTTTGACAAGAGTTCAAGTGGTTCAACCGTCAGACGGCAGGTAGTTCCCGCTAGATATTTTCTGTCTGCTAGCACTGTCGACCAATCATTCATGAACCTTCACGCCGAGCAGTTGCATGTCCTCTTGGAGGAGATCGGAAATGGCAATCAAATGGATAAAAATCGAGCAAGTGGCATGCCGCCGGCCGACGCTCACCTGCGGAACACGACCGAGATCTCGCCTCGGTTGCGCAGCTGCCCGCCGTGGCCGGCGACGGCCAGCCTGCCGAAGGCGGCGCCGCTGAGGTCGAAGTGGGTGCGGCCGGAGGAGCAGTACCCGCCGGGGCACTCGTCGGTGACGATGACGGTCACGGCGCGGCGCGAGCAGACGCTGCGGTCGAGGCACCTCACCTTGTAGCACGCGCCGCACCCCTCGCCGGCCTTGAACAGCACGGGGCTCACCGCGCCCACCCGGGCCTTCATCGGCACCACGTCCACCAGCGTCCCGTACCCGCACGCGCCGCCTGGAAACGCCACCAGTATATTTTTATTACACAATGCATATGCGTAAAGATTACAGCTCGATCGAGTTTTACACAAAGACAAAAACAGGAGGGGGCATGCATGCACGTGCGATCGACCGTGCGTACGTGGTCCTCGAAGAGGAAGAAGTTAATCTGGAGAAGAAACGCCGATCTTGGCCCTGGGTGGTCAGATCTAGTAACACCACTGGCCAAACGGCAAAAGAACATTGGAGGCACGGATGCAAATGGCTGCATTTGCATATGAAGGACGTACGTGAGCTGCATGCATGTGCATCCATCGAATGCGTAAACTGGAAGACAAGGAGCTAGGCCAGTGTTAATAACTGAGTGTGAATGCTGCTGATACGTCTACACAATATCGGGGTAATTAAGTTAGTATTGTCGGATCTCAGACTGACGATAGTGTAAATGTTGACTCTTCAGTTTTTGTTCGGCCGGCCGGGGATAAAATTATAGTGACAGTGTGACAGTGTGGGTGGATAAAAACTGGTTTCTACTTAGTAAAATCGGCAAGTTGAAGACCCGGTTTCAACGGCCTTCGGCACCACGCTCTCGTGTCGGCTACATTGGCATACACCAAGCTTAAAGTCCCCGGCGCCTATATTCCCTGCTAGACAAGTCATTGTGCTGTTGGCCCCGCTAAAATTCCTTGTGCCTAGGCGCCGAGGTGCCGCCAGAAATGTGCTAACGGCTAGCTAGAAGTATTTTCCAACAGAAAATTCGTAACCACACGATGCGGATCCAATGTCCCACGGGCGTACAACATCAGTCTATCACGTCATAGTCTTAAGGTAAACCATTAACGGACAAGAGAGCAACACCAACGAGCCAGTAATGGGCTAATGGCGGACGAGTCACAGTACTAGGGTAGCTAAGCTAGGGGTGGACACGAAAAGCTTACCGTCGCTGCCGTCGCCGTCGGCGCTGCCGTACCAGGTCGCGCTGGCCTGATGCCACTCCGGGTCGACCACCTTGTGCGCCGCCCCAGCCTCACCGACTTCGAAGAAGAACGCGACGGAAAGGAGAGAAGCGAGGAGTGCAAAGGAGCTCGAGGAGGCGACGGCGCCGGCCATTATTGTGAAGAGCGCGGTGCTGCTATCGATCGCTCTCCTTTTAAGCCTTCGAGAAGCCCCAGCCAGTCCCCGATGCCCAGAGCTCAGAACTGTGCGCTCTTCACAAATGGCTCGAAAGAGACACTGGGGATCGGGTGCGCGAGTAGAGCAGCAACTGGGGTGGTGGCTGGGTTTATAGTGTGGACAACGGTAGGGAAAAACACGTTGGTCGTTGGTTGGTTATAATAGCTTTTGCGTGTGACTGACTGACTGATCGCTATGGGGTTTCCGGCTGCATGTGCATTCTTTTCGAGACAGATATATTTGTAGGACAATGATCTACGGCGGTTTGGTTACGCTACGGTTTACTAGCCAAGTAGTCATCATGCATACGAATTCAGTTCCCCCATATACTTCTCCAAGCTGTATGTATCGAGAAATGGTGGTAGGCGAAAGAAGAGCCCACCCACAAATCTGAACGAAAAGCATGCCAATGATCAAAGACGACAGCAAAATCGGGGGTGAAGATATTGTGGATACGGCCGCAGAGTCGCACTGTTTTACCACCTCCCGTGTCGCCCCTCTTGTTCCCTTTCCCATGTGCGCGCTCCCCTTGCCCGCGCCTCTGGCCGTATCGACGGGTAGCTTTGCCCGACCGTTACTATATCAGGTGATCCACGGCCACGGGACAATTGGAATAAACACTTGCAGGCGGGCAGCTAGCCCTGTACGGCGTGGTGCTAGTTGAGTGAAGTGGTTAGAGCAAGTACAATAAGGTCTAGTCAGCAGGATGTAAGGATTTAAATAGTATATATTTGTGCTTACATGGAGAAGAGAGTGTAAAACATACGTGGGGAACAGTGCTCGATACCCTTAGGGTTCGACAGTCTTTGCATATATATGGATGTACGTATATAAATACAGTTACAATTGCTATATAGAATAAATGCAGTCTAACACCCTCCCTCAATCTTAACTGTGCCCAGAAACAGATAGCAAGTTAAGATTGTTTCTACAGCCTTCAAACTGAGGTTGCGGCAAAATCTTCGTGAAGATGTCAGCAAGTTGATCTTTAGACGAGATGAACTTGATTCGAAGTAGATTCTGTGACACTCGTTCCGTCACAAAATGAAAGTCAACTTCGATGTGTTTTGTTCTGTCATGGAATACCGGATTGGACGAAAGGTATGTAGCACCAATGTTGTCATACCAAAGAACCGGTGGCTAATCTTGAGAGATGCCCAACTCTCTCTACAGAGACTGTACCCATATGAGCTCAGCTATAGCATTGGCGACGGCCTTGTATTCAGCTTCAGTACTGCTACGAGAAACCGTTGCTTGCTTGCGAGCACTCCAGGCGATCAAATTGGGACCAAAGAACACTGCATATCCCCCGTGGATCGCCTGTCATCAGGACTACCAACCCAGTCAGCATCAGAAAACGCGGACAGTACATGAGAAGATGCAGGCCGAAGATGTAGAACATATGAGCCTGTGTGGCGGATGTACCGCAAGATGCGCTTCACGGCAGTCCAGTGAGAGTCCCGTGGAGCATGAAGAAACCGACACACATGGTTAACCGCATATGAGATATCAGGCCTGGTGATCGTCAAGTACTGTAAGCCACCAACGACACTGCGATACTCGGTGGATTCATCCGGCAAGAGAGGATCGCCAGCAAGAGCAGACAATCGGTCAGTAGCAGACATGGGAGTGTGTGCAGGCTTGCACTGCAACATGCCAGCACGGCGTAACAAGTCCTGGGAATATTTCTGCTGAGTGAGAGTCACTCCACTAGCAGAAGAAGAGACCTCCAAACCAAGGAACTAATGCAGGGAGCCCAGATCCTTGACAGGGCGCTGAAATAGGAACAGTGAAGAATGATGTCATCCACATAGACCAACAGATACATAGTTACCTCAGGGCGCTGAAACAGGAACAGTGACGTGTCGGCAGTGGAAGGGACAAAACCATGAGCACGAAGAACTGAACCAAGACGCGCATGCCATGCACGAGGAGCCTGCTTAAGCCCGTAAAGAGCTTTGACCAGACGACACAGATGATGAAGACGAGCGGGATCAGCAAAGCCTGGGGTGGTGCATATATACCTCTTCTTCCAAAACTCCATGAAGAAAGGCATTCTAACATCCAACTGGCGAAAAAACCACCCTCGTGTAACAACCAAAGAGAGCAATAGGCGAATAGTGGTAGGCTTAACAACCGGACTAAATGTATCATCATAATCAAGACCATACCTCTGTTTAAATCCCTTGGCGACTAACCGTGCCTTGTAGCGTTCAATGGAGCCATCAGCATGTTTCTTGACTTTGAACACCCACTTGGAGTCAATCACATTAACACCAGACACGGAGGAACGAGCTACCAAGTATTATTTTTCAACAGTGCCTGAAATTCCTGCTCCATAGCAATGCGCCAGTGTGGAATACCAAGGGCAGCCTAAAAATGCCGAGGTTCAGCAGTGGGATCATCCTCAGCCTGTGCTAACATGCAGCAATCCATGCAACAGTGCCATCTTTGCGATCAAGAGGGCGGAAAATCCCGTTCTAGCTGCGTGTACGAGGACGCATAACAACAGGCGCAGGTGGTGACGAAGTCGTGGGCGGCGTCAGTTGAGACGCAGGCCGATCGCTGGGCTCATGCGAGGCCACAGGCGTCGGGAGCGCATAGTAGGCGACGAAGACAAGGACGCATCCTCCGGCGCATCACGAGACGCGGACATGGGCGCGGGCGTCTCGCGCGCTGTAGACAGGCCAGGCGATGGGCCTGGCGAGGGAGGCCCATCCGAGGTCGGCTCGCGCGCTTTAGACAGGCCAGGCGCTGGGCCTGGCGAAGGAGGCCCATCCGGGGTCGTCGCGCGCGCGGTAGATAGGCCAGGCGCTGGGCCTGGTGAAGAAGGCCCATGCGGGGCCGAACTGGAGGAGGCCGACGAGGCCATCCCAGGTGACTCGCGGTCCTAGCCAGCGACGCTGACAGGCCTGCATGGGACATGCACAACGTCTGGCGCCTGATCGACGTGCTACACCTGATCAGCATCCGGCGCATGTTCATCCAGGAGCTGAAGACGTGCTCCTCTGCCAATACCTGCAACATGGTTAGGTAGCAAAGCAGGAGAATACGCAACATCTACAAATTGATCAGGCGAAGGTAAAGATGAATGCACAAGTGGCGTGGTAGTGGTAGTAGTCGGAAGTGCGGAAAAAGGAAACACATTCTCATCAAACACGACATCACAGAAAATGTAGACACGATTTGTGGGAACGTGAAGGCATGTGTACCCTTTGGGAAGGGAACTATACCCGAGAAAAACGCACTTTTTAGACAGAAACTCTAGCTTACGCTTGTTGTAGGGACAAAGATGAGGCCAACATGCACATCCAAAGACTTTGAAGAACGTATAATCTGGAGTCTCATTAAGCAAGAGTTCAAGCGGTGTTTTCATATGAAGAAGTCGTGTAGAAAGCCTATTAATGAGAAAACCGGCGGAAGAAAAAGCATCACTCCGAAACCGAAAAGGAACGGAGGCATGAGCTAGAAGAGTTAGGTCAGTTTCTACAAGATGGCGATGCTTACGTTCGGCTGCGCCGTTTTGCTGATGTGTATGAGGACAGGACAAACGATGTGAAATCCCAAGCTTGTTAAAAAACGCATTGAGGTTGTGATACTCACCCCCTCCCCCAGTCAGATTGGACATGAATAATTTTTTTGCTTGAGAAGACGCTCTACATGTGCTTGAAATTGAATAAAAACATCGAACACATCAGATTTACGCTTGATAAGATAAAGCCAAGTAAACTGACTATAAGCATCAATAAAGCTGACATAGTAATTATGACCACTAACAGAAGTTTGGGCATGACCCCAGACATCAGAAAACACAAGCTCAAGTGGATGTTTGACTACACGACTCGACTCAGAAAAAGGTAGCTGATGACTCTTGCCTTGTTTGACAGGCATCACAAACAGTATCAATACTATTATTGGACACAACTGGTAGATCATGACGATGAAGAACATGGCGAACTATGGGAGTGGCAGGATGACCAAGACGCGCGTGCCAGTGGGAGGATGACACACGGACACCGCTAAAAGCTCGATAGACCGGCGGCACATCAAGCGCATAAAGACCATGACGGAGTCGACCTCTAAGTAGAACGTCCCTCGTGTCCCGATCCTTAATAAAAAATGGAAACGGTGAAATTCAGCAAATACATTATTATCACGTGTAAGTTGAGGAACTGACAATAAACTACGTGCAGCTGAAGGAACTCGAAGGACATTAAGAAGATGCAACTTTTGTGAATTATGAGTAAGAAGTGAAGCCTGACCAATATGTGAGATGTGCATACCTGCTCCGTTGGCGGTGCGAACCTGATCATGACCACGATATGGCTCCTGAGTGGAGAGCTTGCCCATGTCACTCGTCAGGTGATTGGTAGCTCCCGTATCCATGTACCATGTAGGATCGCTGGGATATGAAGGAGTATGTCCATGCTCATGACTCGCCAAAGCAGCTTGTTTTCATTGCCTTTTCCATTGTTGCCAATGCCCAAAAAATCACGCTTGAAGCGGCGATGACAGCGTGATGCAATGTGACCTTCAAGGCCACACAGCTGACATGGGACCTGGGCACCGCAGGAAGGGCAACAGACTCGTGGACGGCCACCCCGCCCCGTGGGGGCGTTGGCAGGCTGCGAGGGTGAAGGAGGCGGCGGCGCCGGTTTGCCCCCTCCGGGGGGCGCCTTGTACGGTTTACCATTGCCGCGCGAGGCGGCGTTGGCCGAAGAGAAACTCGGCATTGCATGGCGAGTCTTGACGCGCTGTTCCGTGGTGAGAAGGCGCGAATACAGATCACACGGCAGAATAGGAGTATCGCGACCATTGACATTCTCCGCAAGATTATCACAGTCGTCGTCCAGCCCATTAAGGACGTAGGAGGTGAAATCCTCGGGTCGAAGCGGCTGACCGATGGAGGCGAGGGTATCCGCCATGCCCGTGACCATGTTGAAGTCGTCGGTGATGGAGCGGTCGAGGAGCTTCACCTCGCCAAGTTGCGTGCGAATCGCATGGGCTCGCGCGTGCGATTGAGACGCAAAGCTGGTGTGAAGGGCCGCCCACGCATCTCGAGACGTAGCAGTGAAGATGACCAGCGATGACACACTCGGGGTGAGAGACGACTGGATGGCGGAGAGGATCGCCTGGTCCTGAGCCACCCATGCATGATACATAGGATGGTATGGCGGAGGGCACGGGAGTGTTCCGTCGACGAATCCCTCCAGGTAGCGGCTGCGAAGGATCGGCATCACATGTGCACGCCATGACAAGTAGTTGTCCGTCTTGAGCTGCACCGGTATGAGGTGCGCGAAGTAGAAAGGCTGGGGTGCACTGCCAAGAGCAGCCACATCATGCTCTGTGTGTGCGGCCGTCGGCAGCGCATAAGGGCTCGGAGGTGGAGCACCAGCAAGCATCGGCGAGGAGCCGACCAGAGCCGTCGACGCGGCAGGCGCCGCAGACGGAGGGGCGTACAGCGCCATAGGACGTCGCTGCAGCGCCGTATGTGGTGCCATAGGGCGACGATGTAGGCGCACCGTAGGGTGACGGGTGAGGCGCGCCGTAGTGCGAGAGGGCGCCGTAGGACGCCATGGGTGAGGAAGCGCCGTATGGCGGGCGGCTAAGCCGCAGGAGCAGCCATGGAGTGAACCCAGGCGAGGGGCGGGGACGCTAGGAACAGCAACCCTGCAGCAGGAGGAGGCGCGACGGCGGTGGCGGACTGCACCGGCGCGGCAGCGGTGGTCGAACCAGGGGCGGCGGCGGAAGACATAGGGATCGACTTAATCTGATACCATGTAAAACATACGTGGGGAACAGTGCTCGATACCCTTAGGGTTCGGCAGTCTTTGCATATATATGGACATACGCATGTATGCATACAAATATAGTTACAATTGCTATATAGAATAAATACATTCTAACAGAGAGAATAGGAGAGAGAGAGTAGAAGCGGACTCTCATGCAAGAGTCAGCTGCAGCACGTGCTCCTATGCACCCTGTGAGAGTGAAAGGTGGGTCAACTATTAATAAAGTAGTCCATATTTATATCCAACTATTATACTTGTTGGCCATTAGATTGGCTATAGATGACATGGCAACATCTTATAGCCAACACCCGGCTATACTATTGTACTTACTCTTAGAGGCTCGTTAGCCTATGTCAGCTCGACCATAAGAGCTAGCTGCTAAAGGGTTCGTAGCAGAAAATAATAATTTTTCTAACTAGCGTACGCCAACACTTAGAAAAGGATCTATCTATCTAGTAATGCGGTAATGGAGAAGATATCGGTAACATACCCTTGTAGACCGAAAGCGGGGATTACGCTCCCGCAACAAGCGTTGTCAAAGTAGACGACGTAGCCGACCTCGAGGTCGCGGAGAACTTGGCACGACGAAGACAAAGACGGCGCGACGATGACGCCCTGGCGCCCCAAGTGTGGTGCCTACGAGTACTCACACACGTACGAATCTTGACGATGACTCTCGGGCTCTCCGATCCAGCCGAGATAGCGGAAGTAGAACTTTTGGGTGGAATCCCGCAGCACGACGGCACACTGCGATATAGATTTCTCACGTGTGCACAGTCCTTACAGGGGACCGTGATCTACGAGAGGTGGAGAGAGAGAGGAAGTGGGTGGAGGGGCAACCTCGGCCAACATACAAAATTAATTGTATTTTGGTGTGTTTTAAAACAATTAATATGCCCCACTATTTATTAGTTGAGAGGGGGTGTCCCTCTCCCTAAGTTTCCCATGTGGGACTAAACAAAGGGGAGGAGGGAGGTGGTACGGCCAGCCTAGGGCTGCCGTGGTGGCCATGGGCCCAGCCGCACCATCCCCTTTGGGGGGTTTCGGCCCCCACATGGGCCAACCCTCCAAGGTTTGGCCCATTTAGGTGGGCTGCCCCAATTTTCCCTTTTTATTTAATATTAAATTAATATTTAAATATACATAATCCATTAATTAATATATTTTCATATTATTTAATCTCCCGTGACTCCGTAACAACTTTCGGACAACTCCGAACTATCTTCGGTCTTCCCCGGAACCCTTCTGATTCCACCGGATCCCTTCCGGTTCATTCTCTCTCTCTATTTCTATTATTTCGATAATTCCAAAACATTCTCCAAGCGTCGTCAAGACCTTAAGTGTGTTACCCTACGGTTCGAGAATACTCCAGACATGGTCAAGACCCTTCGCTCGCCAATGACCGCCAGGGAGACCTAGATGCCTGTGACGGTCCATGTGCATTCTACGAATATCGTCGTTGAACCATAAATATGAATATTCATTCCTTTTGTTCCTTTGATACTACCCTTGTTCGAGATACGATCGTGAACATCCTATGCTTTTTTTATCTCATTATCAACAAGGGCTACTTAACTCGTTCTGTGATATTACATCCCCATGACCTAGTCATATGCTGTGTAGCTTTATAGATGTAATCTCACCGAGTGGGCCCAGAGTATCTTTCCATCACACGGATGAACAAATCCCGCTCTTGATCCATAGGCCTCAACATACCTATTTTGAATACCCCAAGTGTCACACCTTTATAGTCACTCATTTATGGACTGACGATTGATGCACTCAAAGTACCCCCGGAGGTAGCAATTAATATGATCTCATGGTCTAAGGAATAAGCTTCCATATTACTTTCCTATTGCAATAATGAACTTCGTGACACGATCCTTTTGCAATACTTTGTTGGGTATGTCCATCATTTTATTCTACTAATAAAATGACCTCATTATCAACTATATAAATATCCATAATCGGGAATTCTCGATCATATGTTGACTAATGAACTAGTTTATATAGAGGCTCACTAGGGACACTGGTTTGTTTACATACCACACGTGTATTAACAATTCCGATTAATACAGTTATAGCACAATATAAAACTTATTATAAAATTAATGAGATAATGCAATAAATACTTAATATTTATTTGCCTCTAGGGCATATCTCCTTTAGTCTCCCACTTGCACTAGAGTACAAATAAACCAGCTGCATTTTACTATTAATCATAACACCTTATCTTATAAGCGTTTTATGATGATGCTTGCTTGTGGAAGAGTTTTCCTTTAACGCCCTGTACCACAAAGAATCGTATTGTTCTTTTGCGATTCATTGATATCACCTTGTTTGATATCAATTCGTTATCTTAATAACACATACATATTTGATGACTAAGTGAGACTTTCGTTTCCCTGCGCTTACTCTGATTCTTAATCAGCTAAATACACCAGGAAACCACTTAGTCAGAGAACACATTTTCTCTACCAATCATAATATGTATAATTTCGCAGTATCTATATACCTTTTATACCTATGTAGATTCTGACATTATATTGTCATTCTAGTGTCTAAATAATACTTCCTACGACATTTGGTCCTTTCAATCATCCGGTCGGATCTTTTAACACAACACTTTGTTGAGTTCACTATCCTCTATAGACTCGATTTTTTTATCCTTAGTTTCCTTTAAACAATAAAGATTTTACTTACAGTGAATTCATAAAATTCACCTCGGTACTTGTTATTCTTATAAGAACATGGGTCATACTACGTCGAGCTCATAATATGGTTTTATATGATGTCACTTAATATATCGGCATAAAAGGGGCAACATATCTCATAACCACTATTATCGTGTAGAAATCCACTAAAATGTTTTAACTAGATTTCCAAGGACTTTTCCTTGGTTTATTCCATTATGACCTTTCAGAATCTAATCTAGAAAAATATCTCGACTTTTTTATTTAAACTTCCTGATCTATCTAAATAGATACCAACATTTTAAATCATACACAACCTCATCATAATTCCATAACTAATTCTACCAGTACTAATTAATTCTACCAGTACTATCCATTATGTGTCATTTATACATAAGGACATCATTAAGCTCCCACTCAAATGTCAATCACATTTGAGACTATGCAGCTCATCCAGCTCCCACTCAAAAACATCTCATTTACATATCAGATTTGGTAAGCTTATTCGGCTCCCACTTAAATTATATATAAACATAATTTATTTCGATATTTTGGTCAAAACAAAATCATTGATCATTTATCAATTCAAAATTCAAGATACGAAGAATTAGCACCTTGCTAACATAAATCCAACAGACTCAAGCATGTCTACATTTATGTAGTCAAACCTTTTGATTCTGTCCAAAGACATTCTTTTAAGACAAAATTAGCTTTATATATGTCCTTTTCATAGTTTCATTCCTTTCATATAACCTTTTATATAAAAGATTTAAGCAACTTCCTTTGTAATTCAGGATTTAAGACTCTTTTGCAATCTTAAATGTAACTCAGGATTTAAGACTCTTAGTCATTTTTCGTATTCGGTATCATCTCATTTCTTTGTAATTCATAGTTGCATCTTGTTCTGGTAACATGATCATGAATATCAATCTGTGACCGGACAAAAAATATTCTTAATGCCTACTATCTTCATGGAAAAAGCTCCTTATGAAATGTTATGATCTTTTATCATCATTTTTCATTTCCATTCGTAGAGTTTTGTTTCCGGAACATATTCCAATATGTCACTCCATACTTCATGGAAACAAGGTCAATTACCTTATTTAAGCTTCTACACCATTCCATTAACCTTTCTTTGAAAAACTTAATTTTCCGCGAATTACCAAGATAGCAACACAAGTTTTGCTCTTGTTGGTATTTGGTTTATGGAAGATATATTCATACTGTTATGAATAAGAACTATACGTGTATAGTTTCATATTATCGTATAATCCTTTAAACCATGACACTTAATATATTGTCGTTTCACACGAATTTTGGATGAGAAACATTTTTCTAAAGTGGGTTGTTTTACTAATTCTACTCTAAATAATATTCAAACTTTTAAGAGACAACTTTTGAGACCACACTTTATCTAAAATAGAGTATGATTATAATATTTATACAAATCAATGTTTTTGATGTGTATCTAATTATAATTTGTGGAACAAAATTTCACAAGTCTTTTATGCTAAAACCATAACCAAAAATCACTGTCTTTTCTGATCAAATCATACAGACTCGATTTAGTATCCACCTTTTCTCTGAAAAACCCTTTTGATCTTTATCAAACAATTTCAGATTTAATATCTCTTTTAGTAAATACGTTTTATTTACTTAGAGTCATATTTTAAAGGTTCCGATAATAATGATATTCACTTTTGATTTAATTATCATCATTTATGATTTTCAATCAACTTTTCCTCACACATTGACATATCAATGTTTTGGATATTTTAATCATCATGTCTCAATTAGACTTTGGCTCATGTATGTTCAATAGATCAAAATATCTAGAGATATGCTACAACGCCAACATGATTAAAATTCGGTGGTGTTGTTTCTGAAACAACTGCGAGGGCATCATCTTTACCGTGTTGAATATGTTCATGTAATATGTTTCTGGTTTAAACACTCTGGAAACAGGGAACTATAAATCTAGAATTCTATAGGTGTAATTTGTGGTGAGTTATAAAATTTACCAAGATACCATGGCACATATTCTAGAATGTCATCTATTTTGAAATGCAAGTAGTGCTATTTTTACGGAAATTCAAATTGGCTCTCGAGCTCATATGCTCCTGGTCCCTTTGGGGGGTTGATGACTCCCAAGTGCAGGAGATCAATTGTAGTACCTTTCGATTAGAAAAGGTTGTCGAACCCACGAGGAGCTGAAGGTATTTGTCGGAGACTAGTCCCAGGAACTAGGGGTGTCTCTCAAAAGCCAGGAAACGAGTAAGGGGCTGAACACAACGCAAACAGATCCTCAACAACCTCGGCGACGGTGCTCGTCGAGCTCGGTGAGGAACATCACGACAGAGATGAACACGAGCCGCTACCCAGGTTCAGGCCCACCGTGAGGTGTAAAAGCCCTACGTCCTGCTAAGATGTATTGCACTGCTTGGAGAGGTTCACAGTACAAGGGTGCTTGCCGAGGGCACAGTTGTGGCTATCGTGGACTATGGTGGAATCAGCTCCGTCTTCTCCTTCGGACGTAGCTGCTTGGGTGTTGAATGAGTTGGTGAATGCGGGATCCCCCTCCTAGGTCGTACACTGGCTCCTTATATACTGGCCTTGGTCCTCTTCCCCGAAAACCTCCGGCGGGAAGGGATACCACAATGCCGCCAAGTTGGAGCACAGCGCACGGCGTCGGGGGCGTCCATGGATGGGGTCCATGGCAGAGAGCATGTCGTCTTGGCAGAAAAAAGCCACCGTCCAACCAGGACGGTGGGCTGGCGCTGCAGAGCTTTGGGGCGTGCCCCACGGTGACGTCGCAGTTGGAGCGTAGCGGCGGCCAGCCGCTTTATCACCAAATTGGCAAGTCTTGGAGTCCGCTTTGCTTCCCCCAGTTCCTTTGACCGCTTTATACACGAGAATGGCAACTGCGGCGTCTTCGTCATCGCGCGCAGGCGCGCGCATCACTCTGCGGCGGGCGCAGAGCCCATGTGCGCTCTGCAGCGGCGCAGGAGCTTGCTTCCACTTGAAGGAACCCCGCGAGGGCCTGGAGCCTCGCCGAGGCTTCGTAGCCGTTGACCCCTCGCGAGGGAAAACCTTACGAGGGTAGCGCGGAGACCCGCCAGGGCCTGATGATCTTCCAGGAGAGGCCTTCTCGAGGCAGAAGTTCCTCTCGAGGCCCCTGAGGCCGAACGTCTGGTCCTTAGCAGAAATGCTCGGCTGAGCAAAGGAACCCTCACGAGGGGAAAATCCCTCACGAGGCTCGCCAGGCTGAACGCCTGGTCCTTAGTAGAATTTCCTGCGGAGCGTTCGAGGGCTGTGGCAAGCCGGCCCATGGTACCCCGGTTTCCACTGGGCCGACAGTAGCCCCCGGGCCCGCGATGGGCACGCTGGAGTTCCTCAGGCGGAGGCAAATCGTCGTGGGCCCAAAGAAGCCTGCGAAGCCCGAGACACGTGGAGCGTCACGGCCGGACACGATCCCACGATCTCCTCTGAAGTAACGGGCATAGTGGTGGGTCCCGCCACGTCCTGGTAACGGCTCGATGAGCCGATAAAAGGCGGAGAACTCGGCGCAGGCGGCCATTACTCCACTCGTTCCCCTTTCGTCTCCTCGCTCCTAGCGCTCAATCCCCAAGCTCCTCCTTTGCAATCTTGCTGCAATGGCGCCCAAGAAGGCCGCGTCCGCGAAAGGCAAGGCGGTGATGCAGGGCGGCGAGCCCGCCGCGATGCAGCAGGGCGGCGATTTCGAGCCGGCTCTGATTGGCTTCCGCTTCGAGAAGGAGCTGCAGCTGGACAAGGTGCGTCATATGGCGGCCTCGGCGACCAATGAGCACGGCGCCACGGTGCTCAAGCTGGCGAACAACTCCTTCGGCAGCTTCTACCCCATCTTCATGCACACCCTCTACGCCGGGCTCGTGCCTCCCTTCTCCGACTTCTTCCTGGCGGTCCTGGAACGCTACCAGATCCAGGTGCTTCATCTCCACCCCAACTCCATCCTCGTCCTCGCAATCTTCGCCTATCTCTGCGAGGCGTACATCGGCATTCCGCCCTCGGTGGACCTCTTCCGCAACTTCTACGCGCTCCGGTTCACGGCGAACAGGGAGCGGTCGGGTGCGTGTCCTTCCGCATCACTGATGGCATGAAGGGTGTCTACATCCCCATCGCGCGGAACGGCGAGAACATTGTGACGAAGAAGGTGGAAGATTTCCGCAAGCGTTGGTTCCTCATGAAGTTCGGGACTCAGAGCGCTTTCTTCGAACTTCCTAAAGCGCCTCCGACGAAGAGGGCGAGCTGGTCTTCTAAGGCGCTCAAGGGCGCATCACTTGGCCCCGTGGTGAAGCGCTTGCAGGACCTCCGCGAGGCTGGCCTCACCGGGCAGATGGTGGCCAAGGACTTCGTGAGGCGTCGCATTGCTCCACTCCAGAGGCATGCGGACGCGATGTGGCTGTACTCCAACCAGAGGGACAAGATGCGCCTGAGCGCTACCCTCTTCACGCAAGAGGAGGTGCACAGCATCATGGAGACCCTCTTCACGTCTCCAGACATCCCCGCGCCTACCGACAAGATAGTTCCGCTCCACAGGATCGATCTTGGGCGTCGCGTCTCGCACATGCAGACGATGCCGAAGTTCGACCAGTGGGGCTTGGTGCCTGAGGGGCATGTCGGGCCTCGCGAGGACCCAGAGTCAGCGGCGCAGGGGGCGCCAGCTGAGGGCGACGAGGAGACGACGGAGACGCCCGCGGAGTCTGACGCAGGCGCAACTGGCGCCTCAGGAGGCGCCGCTTCTTCGGAGGAGAACTCGAGCGCCTCGAAGAGTGCGGCGCCTGAAGTTGAGATCCACGAGATCTCTTCAGGTAGCGGCGACCAGTTCGTGGTCGCTCCCTCGCAGCGCGTCGAGGGAAAGGAGGAGAGTGATGATGACGATGCTTCGTCGCGCCACTGCGAGCCTCGCTCCAAGGCGATCCATGACAGGAACGCCGGAGCCCGGGAAGGAGCAGAGGCGCGGACGAGCGCGGAGCCCAGTGCCCCGCCTGCGCGGCGGACCAAGAGGAAGTGGGTCGACACCGCGGCGTAAGTTTTTAATTTCTCTTTCCTGTTTGATGCTGCCCTTGTGTAGACCTCTCGAGGGGTTTTAGAGCTTTTTCCTCTCCAGGCGCCCTGAAGAGCCAAAGAGGCGGAGGCTCCGGAGACATGGAGAGATCTCCACCTCTGCAGCAGCGTCTGCGGCGCCTACGGCTGAAGAGGTGCCTCCCGAGGCTACCGCTTCTCTCCCGAGGCCGCGGCGCCGCCTCCTGAGGCAGAGGTGGACCGCGAGGAGAAGGAGGGGGAGGTAGAGGTGACGATGCCACGCCGCCTGTGCGGCAGGCAGAGGCGCCGGAGGAGGATGCGGCAAGGACCGCGTCGCCGGTGAAGGAGTGCGCGGCGAAGACAGCTGCGTCTGCAGGGGCGCACGCTGACGTCGAGATGGAGGAGGCCGTCGTGCCGTCGCCTCCACCAAACACAAGCCTTGGGGGCCTGCGGCGGACACTGAGGCTGCCACGGGGGCGGCCTCAGCAGAGAAGGCCAACCCTGCTCCTGGGGAAAAGGAGAGTGCTCCCCAGGGGCAGAAAGATGGTGGAGCTGATGGTGGGGGCGCCTCGAGCCCCCAGAAGGCTCCCAGCGCAGAAGGCGAGGGGGGCTCTCGCCAGAGCCCCCAGAAGGCCCTTATTGTGGAAGAAGGGTAGGTTCTCACCAGAGCCCCCGGGCACGCCTCGAGGACCCTCCGAGCCCAAGGTGTGACATTCCGGCAGGCGCCGGCGCTTCCAGGCCTCTGGTGAGTCATGGGCCTTAGCCTGTGGGGTCGGCGCCCAGCTGCAGCTCGCCGAGAGGCTGTCCTTCGCTCGGCGAGGGAGGTGCTCGATGGGCTCGAGGCCCAGCTTGCTGAGGAAGATCGCGCCAGGGCGGAGGAGGATGCCGAGCTCGCGCGTGGCTGGGCTCGCCTCCAGGAGACCGTGGAGCGCTGCCGCCGCAGAACGAGGCAGCCCAAGCTCAACGTGAGGCAGCGCTGCGCGACGCTGAAGAGATCCGCCTCAGCATGGTCCGCGAGGTCGAGGAGACCCTTGCGGACCTGGGTGCTAGGCGCGCGGCTCTCGAGGCGGAGACCGAGGCCAAGCATCAGGAGCTGGCAGCGCGCGAGGCGGCGGTCTCCACTAAGCACAAAGAGCTTCTGGACCGTGAGGCGGGGATCATCGCCGAATCGGAGAACGTGCGGCAAGGCCTAGAGAAGCTCCGCGAGGACCTGCGCGTCCGCGAAAACCAGATGGTGCAGCGCGGAGCAGAACTTGATGCCCGCGAGATCGAGCTACGCAAGCGCGAGGAGAGAACAGAACTTGATGCCCGCGAGAGCAAGGTGACTCAGGATGAGGCGTTCTACCAGAAGCGCCTCGCGCTGACCAACGAGAACCTCCGCAAGAAGGAGGAGCAGATGGCGGAGGAGTCCGCGACCAAGGAGAAACTCTTCCGCGACAACTGCGGGAGGAGTTCGCGGAGAAGGCCAAGAAGCAGGAGGAACGCTTCATGAAGAGACGCAACGAGCTTGAGGCTCGCATCAGGGATCTTGAAGCCCAGAGGAAGCGATTTGACTCCCGCCTCCAGGACGCTGTGGAGGCTCGGAAGCACGCGGAGCAGGACCTTGCTTCCTTGACGCAGGACATGAATGAGATGCAGTAGCAGGTGGGGCCTGTTGTAGAGCTTGTCGAGGAGCTCGGCAGAGCGCTCTGGCTGCGCAGGTCTTGTCGCGCCAGCGGGAGCGCATGTTTGCCTCCTTGGTGAGGCGTGCGCGGACCGTTGCGGGCCGCCTGGGGGCCGAAGCCCCCAGGCTTTCTGTCGAGGGGAACTCCGACGTCGCCACCTACCTCGGCTTCTTCGAGCAGCTTCTCACCAAGCTCGAAGAGGTCGTGACGAACCTCGACGACCTGGTCGACAACGAGAGCCGCGAGCTCCTTGGCGTCGCGGTCGGCCAAGTCTTCGCCAACCTTGCGCACCTCCATCCCGGCTTCGACTTCGCATCTGTGATGGAGGCTCTGGAGCGGGAACTTGCTTCGAAGCTAGACGCCTCGGTGTGGGACGACGTCGAGACGTACATCCAGCGCTTCAAGAGGGTCGAGGTCGAGGAGAGCGACGACGAGGCAGGTGCTGAGGAGGTGGATGATGAGGCTGTCGACGGCGACGACGACAACCCCGCTGCTTAGGCTGCCCTTGTGGAGAGATGTGCCAAGGGCACCAGTTATCTTAGGACTTGTTGCTTTATTTTGTAATGGTTTGTAAAGACACTTTTATTTTCTGCAAGTGTGAGTGCCCCTCGGGAGGCCTTTTATCTGTTCCCTCATGTTTTTTCGCTCTACGTCGTTAGGACCCTGCTCTTAGCGCAAATAGCACCGCCGCTTCGGTATGCCGGAGTCAGGGCTCGACAAGGCCGGGGGTGCGTAAGGCTTAGAGAGGTATGGGCTCTCGAGGCGCGATGCTCGGGAGCTCCCCCTTGACGCGCAAGCAGCCCATGAGGCGTAAGAGAGAAAAGAGAGGCTCGAGGGGCGACAAAACCAGCGAGAGGAAAAAGCTCATGAGGCGTAAGTTCTGGACTTAGCTTTAGCGAGACACCTGTCTCGTAGAGGGTGTTGCGTTCCCTGGTGAGGTGTTTTCCCTCTCGAGGCTGCCTGAGGCTGGTTTGGAGCTTTTGGAGCCCTGCAAGGCGTCTTGTTCCCTGCGTTGGAGAGAGAGGCGAACCCACAAGCAATGCACAGTTGTACAACTCATGCGCGCTCATAGATTTCCTCATGGGTATCTCACGAGGAGAATAAGAACCAAGGTCCTTGGTGAGGTGACGTGCATGGGAGCTAGCCCACGAGTCAGAGCTCTTTGGTGAGATAACGGTCGTGGGCGGAGAGCCACGAGTTAGAGCTCGGATCCTTTGGGTTTTCGATGCTGCTGGGATGCTCCCGAGACACAGGCACCGTGCTCAGCCCCCGCTCGCGAGGTGCGCATGGGGAAAAATGTGAGCGCGAATGGATACAAGAAAACAAAACTCACCAAGCAATATTACATAATGGCACCGAAGCGCAATAGGTTCACGATGACCTGAAATTGCTCATTACACTTGGCGAGGTCAAGACAAAGTCCACCATGTCTGGGCAAGGGGTTCCACATGGAGTGGCTGAGGCTTCCCGCGGCCCATGGCGACGCGGTGTAGGGAGCTCTCAATGGAGATGGCCCTCGTAAAGGGAAAGCTTGGTGAAGCTGGGAGGTGAAGACGCGTGCTTCCCTCTTGAGACAAAAAATGCCTGCCGCTATGTGATCACGGGTAGAACTTGCGTAGGTGCTCGATGTTCCATGGATTTTTGATTGGATCGCCGTCTTCCGCCTCGAAACGTACCGCGCCGGCCTGGCGATGTGCGCGACCCTGTAGGGGCCTTCCCACATGGGCGAGAGCTTGTGGAGGCCCTCTCTGGAGAGGATCCTCCTGAGGACGAGATCGCCTGTCTCGAGGGTGCGCGGACGTATGTGGCGGCTGTGGTAGCAGCGCAGGTCTTGCTGGTACTTCGCCGCTCGGAGGGCGGCTCGGCGACGTAGTCCATCGAGCAGCAGCAAGTCATCGTTGTGGAGCTCCTCTTGGTTGTCCTCGTTGAAAGCAAGGATCCGTGGGGACCCATGCTTGATCTCGGTGGGGAGGACTGCTTCAGCGCCATAGACGAGAGCGAACGGCGTTTCTCCAGTGGGCTTCGTGGCGGTGGTGCGAATGGACCAGAGCACGGAGGGGAGCTCTTCGATCCAATTCTTGCCGTGGGCCTTGAGGCGATTGAAGCTTCTTGTCTTGAGGCCTTTGAGTACTTCTGCGTTCGCTCGCTCTGCCTGCCCGTTGCTTCGTGGATGAGCCACCGAGGCGAAGCAGGGCCGTGTGCCAAGACTCTCGCAGTAGGCCCTGAAGATGCCGCTGGTGAATTGTGAGCCGTTGTCGGTGATGATGCGATTTGGCACGCCGAAGCGACAGGCCAGGCCTATGATGAATTTCACCGCTGATCTCGCCGGGATGGTGCGCACCGCTTCAACCTCCGCCCATTTGGTGAACTTATCAACGGCGACGTAGAGGTAGCGGTAGCCCCCGCTGGAGCGTGGGAAAGGTCCCAGGATGTCCAGCCCCCAGACCGCGAAGGGCCAGGAGAGTGGGATGGTCTGGAGCCCCAGTGCAGGCTGGTGGACTTGCTTGGCGTGGAACTAGCATGCCTCGCAAGTCTGGACGACGGTGGTTGCATCTTGAAGCACTGAGGGCCAATAGAACCCACTCCTGAAGACTTTCCCTGCAAGGGTGCGTGATGACGAGTGATGGCCGCATTCTCCGCTGTGTATGTCCTTGATCAGCTGGCGGCCTTCTACAGGGGGACGCATTTTAGGGCAACTCCATTTGGACGCTTGCGGTACAGGTCTCCCTCATGAAGGCAGTATGACTTGGCCTGGCGAGCAACTCTCTCTGCTTCTGCATCGTCTTCAGGGAGAACTCCGTCCCTGAGGTACTCCTTGAGCTCATCGATCCAGCCCGTCTCTTGGTGCGTCATGGCCAGCAGCAGGCGTTCTCCTAAGGTGGACCGCAGCTCGGTGCTCCTGATGTTGGTGCTGGCGGGAGCTCTTCGTCCGTGACCGTGCTGGTTGCTTCTTTTGGCTGTTTTACCGAGGCCCTGGTGAGCCTCTCCTCGAACACACCTGCCTGCTGGGCCTCTCTGCGCGATGCTCGCCTGGCGATGTCGTCGGCCTCCTGGTTCTCCTTTCGCGGGATGTGCCTGAGCTCCATCCCCTTGAAGTGCTTCTCGAGCTTGCGACCTCCTCGAGGTAAGCGGCCATGTGGCCGTCCTTAGGCTTATAGCTCTTGTTGGAGAAGTTGACGAGGAGCTGGGAGTCGCCCTTGATGAGTAAGCGCTTGATGCCGAGGGCAATCGCCGCTCTGAGCCCGGTGAGGAGGCCCTCGTACTCGGCGATGTTGTTGGAGACCTTGTCAGTTGCGAAGCACAGCTGGACGGCGTAGTAGAGCTTGTCGCCCTTGGGTGAGGTCAGGACGACGCCAGCCCCTGCGTTCTGGCATGCGAATGCTCCATCGAAGTGCATGGTCTAGTGGCTCGGCACTGTCTCTCCAGCTGGCGTGGTTTCCGCCTCATGAGGCTCTTCTTGCTGCGTGTCTGTCCACTCGGCGATGAAGTCCGCCAATGCTCTTCCCTTGATGACCCTGGTGGTGTCGAAGCGCAGGCCAAAAGGTTGCAGCTCAATGTTCCACCCTGCGACGCGATCAGTGGCGTTTGGGTTGCGCAGGATTTGCTCCAGAGGGAATGATGTGACCACCGTGATGGGTGGCCCTGGAAGTAATGGCGCAGCTTCCTGGAAGCGACGAGGAGCGCGAGGAGGAGCTTCTGCTGCATAGAGTACCGCTTGCGAGGCGGAGGGGGAGGAGGAGCGCCGTGCGCTATGTTCCCTTCGCGTCCGGAGTGGCGCACCAGCGAGCGAGAGGGCGCTGGTGCTGCAGTAGTAGCGGCAGGAACGGCGGCGGCGTTGATGAGCTCCTCGAGACGCCCGAGCCAGTTGTCGTGCCCCGCCTGCGTGGGACGGTAGCGCAGCAGCTCCTGCGTCATCAGTAGCGCAGTGGCTCGACTGGGCGCCGCTCAGCCCAGCGTGGAGGCGCTCTCGCGCCTGGATGGGTGCAGGGAGGAAGCTCCCTCATCCTCGCCGTCGATGCGGCCCGGCGTTGCGCTCTGAAGCGCGGTTGGCGCGCGGGCGACCACGCGGGTTGTTGTTGGCGGCAGGCTCGATGTTGGCCCTGCCGGACGTCCGTCGCGCAAGGCGCGCAGCTCGTGTGTCAGTCATGTCGCAGAGAGGTTGAAGAAGTTGAAGACACGCCTCAGCCCCCTACCTGGCGCGCCAAATGTCGGAGACTAGTCCCAGGAACTAGGGGTGTCTCTCAAAAGCCAGGAAACGAGTAAGGGGCTGAACACAACGTCAAACAGATCCTCAACAACCTCGGCGACGGTGCTCGTCGAGCTCGGTGAGGAACATCACGACAGAGATGAACACGAGCCGCTACCCAGGTTCAGGCCCACCGTGAGGTGTAAAAGCCCTACGTCCTGCTAAGATGTATTGCACTGCTTGGAGAGGTTCACAGTACAAGGGTGCTTGCCGAGGGCACAGTTGTGGCTATCGTGGACTATGGTGGAATCAGCTCCGCCTTCTCCTTCGGACGTAGCTGCTTGGGTGTTGAATGAGTTGGTGAATGCGGGATCCCCCTCCTAGGTCGTACACTGGCTCCTTATATACTGGCCTTGGTCCTCTTCCCCGAAAACCTCCGGCGGGAAGGGATACCACAATGCCGCCAAGTTGGAGCGCAGCGCACGGCGTCGGGGCGTCCATGGACGCGGTCCATGGCAGAGAGCACGTCGTCTTGGCAGAAAAAAGCCACAATCCAACCAGGACGGTGGGCTGGCGCTGCAGAGCTTTGGGGCGTGCCCCACGGTGACGTCGCAGTTGGAGCGTAGCGGCGGCCGGCCGCTTTATCACCAAATTGGCAAGTCTTGGAGTCCGCTTTGCTTCCCCCGTTCCTTTGACCGCTTTATACACGAGAATGGCAACTGTGGCGTCTTTGTCATCGCGCGCAGGCGCGCGCGTCACTCTGCGGCGGGCGCAGAGCCCATGTGCGCTCTGCAGCGGCGCAGGAGCTTGCTTCCACTTGAAGGAACCCCGAGAGGGCCTGGAGCCTCGCCGAGGCTTCGTAGCCGTTGACCCCTCGCGAGGGAAAACCTCACGAGGGTAGCGCGGAGACCCGCCAGGGCCTGATGATCTTCCAGGAGAGGCCTTCTCGAGGCAGAAGTTACTCTCGAGGCCCCTGAGGCCGAACGTCTGGTCCTTAACAGAAATGCTCGGCTGAGCAAAGGAACCCTCACGAGGGGAAAATCCCTCACGAGGCTCGCCAGGCTGAACGCCTGGTCCTTAGTAGAATTTCCTGCGGAGCGTTCGAGGGCTGTGGCAGGCCGGCCCATGGTACCCCGGTTTCCACTGGGCCGACAGTATTGGTTAGCAAGAATGATAAATAAAACAATGAAAGATGCAAGTGTTTTTGGGATTTTTGGTTGTATAATTGCAAGAAAGTAAAAATGCTGAATATAAATGATAGCAAGTAAAAAGCTCTCAAAGAGAGAAAGCCCAATCCTCTATGTGGCAAGAGGACAAGCTCAAGTGATGTGTAACTTATATGTGGAAAACGTTCCCGAGGGCGGCATGGATATTGCTAGGCATAGAGATTTATTAAACAACACGTTGAATATCTTGTCAAGTTTTAATCTTCTTTGGACGGAGCCATTGTTAGGTATAGCTAAATAAATAAACTAAACCCCTTATGATGGATCATGTGGCCAAGTAAATGACTGCACAAGAATTATTAAGACATAAAGTCCCACCATAGCATTACACTCTAAGGTCCCCGATACTAATACCCTCATAATGCAACTTCATGACTCGGTCTCAGGTTTACATGTCCCCCAAGTCTCCCTCAATTCATTACACTACGGTGTTCTCCTATGAGCCCATATAGGTGAAGTGTTGTGCAGTCGACGTTCGCACAACACCATCATAGAATCACATAAAAAGATAAACACTAGACAAAATACCAACACATGTCATATATAAATCATTGCCAATTCATCCTATGCCCTCAGGAACATACGGGAACTACTCACAACGTGCAAACATAATGATATTCAGTGGCATAAGTGGTACAACACAATCTGAAAATATAACTTCACCTCCAAATAATGACAAGTACTCAATCACAAACATGAATAGTAGCACAAGACAAGTATCTAGGGTATAGCAACTCTCAAACTACGAGGGGAACGGAGTGGATCACGGAGATGATGATGGAGATGGTGCTGGTCTTGGTGATGGTGATGATGTAGAGGCCTCCTCCCACGCCAAGGAGGAGAGGTGATGACGATGACGATGATTTCCCCCTTCTCCGGAGCTCCGGAGCAGCAGGATCTGACCCCCCTCGGAGGGAATCAGGAGTTTCGCCGCCGCCGCGGCCTCGGATACTTGGAAAATTAGGGCGTAACTTTTCGGGCGAGACGAAGGCGTGTTAAAAAGCCCCAGCGAGGAAGTGCCCGAGGCTCCAGATAGTGGGTCCCACGCGGCCAGATCTTGGCCGCGTGGGCCCCCTCTTTTGGGCCTCGTGGCTCTCTCCTTCGATCTTCTTCCTCGTTTTCTCCCGATGAAAAACCAGCTGTGCAATTTTCCTTTTTATTTGGGTCCCTGTAGCTCCTGAAACATTAAAAACAAGAAAAAGGAGGTTTTCTGCCTCCCAGAAATTAAATACCAAAAATAGGGACTTTGTATGAAAGTCCCATAAATCATCTAAAACATGTAAAAACAATGATATAACAATGCAATAACATTCTAATATGATAATATAAGTTGTATAAATGATGATATAAAATGCACGTATCAACTCCCCCAAGCTTAAACCTTTACTCGTCCTCGAGTAAGTAAGGACATAGATCATTACATGCATCAATGGACTTATGGTTGATAAATAAATACGAGCATTGTATCATCATCATATTCAATTGCAATGAAAGATTAATGAACTAAAACTCATACACATGAGGGCAACATAAGTAGAAGCTCTAGCAATCACCCCTTACTTTTGAAGCAAATAACCATTGTATGTTGGACAATTGAATCATACTCTTTTTCACATGCTTTTGCTCTTATGGCAAGCATTATAATATTTTATACTTTGCTGAAATTTAAAGACAAGATAAACTCTCATTGGATAACAAGTTAAAGAAGACAAATGAAAAGATAGATATAAATTATTTACACCCTTGCTTCACTAGTAACTAGTGCAAACTTTAGTCATGGATATTTCAATCAAGTTCTATGCTCACAACCTTTATCTTACACTTTCCATGGCTAACTGAATTCGGTGCCTTCCTTTCATACACTTTCAAGAGCATAAGTATTGAAATCCATGATCATTAATTTGCTCAAAAGATACTAGATTCTAACAAGAGTGTTTCATATCCTTTTCATTAACCTTCCTAACTTTTTATCCTACAAGACTATATCTCAACCTTAAACTATTAATTTCAAGTCATATTGACTCATTCTCTTTACTTATTTTATAATGAGATAATTCTACAATTGTCCAACACACTCAAGTTAATTAAATTCAAGGCAAGATGTGACTGAAACTCTAAATATGCCACGCTCATTTGCATGAGTGTTACCCATAAATCTCCAAACAAGAGAATCATGGATGACACCATACTTTAATATTCATTGATAAACCACAAGATAGGGATACATGATAATGCTCCATGAGCTCACACACGCCTAAAGAGATTGATAACTAAACGATAAAAGCAAAACACACCATGACTAGATAGATATGATAAACTAGTAAAGATAAAGACTAGGTGAACTCCCCCAAGCTTGACGTTTGCTAGAGCCTCTTTATTTCTCTTCCTTCTTGTCTCATAATAATTATCTTCAAGTTCTCCAATGATGCTCATCATAAGATTGTAGGCTTCCTCAAACTTGCTTGCAGCTTTCCCAGTTTTCCATGAGATTCTTCTCCACCGTCTTCTTGCTAGGCTTCCACTCCGGGCTTGGTACTTTACATTGGGATCTTACGATCCCATTCACCAGGATAGTTCTCTTGGGTGGCACGCTTGAATTCCCTGTCAATAAGAGTAGAAACCACGTTTTTGCTAGCAAGTGCGTGCCTAGGAGCCTTCCCTCCTGTGCTCATGCGCGCGTCTGCCTCTTGTTTCCAAGAGACACGTTCACCTCACACCAGCAACGGAGATAGGAGAAGGTGGTGCTGTTGCAATAGGTGCGATGTCGACGAAGGGCTTGTATTCTTTCTCTTCCGCTTCCTCCTTCTCCATCTCCTCCTCGTCGGGCTTGTAGTCTTCATCATCCGAGTAGTCCTTCCTCTTCCTATTCCTCCTCCATATGGACGTGGGGCTGTTGCCCTCGAGTTCATCATCATCATCGTCCATGGAGGAGCATTGGAAGGAGTCTCCCGAAGACATAGCTAAAAACCTGACAGGCAGAAACAGCAAAAGCAAAGATCGCTCGAGAACGCTCGGTGCGAGATTAGATCAACGAAAAGGGGTATATATTGACGGTTTTTAGGTCAAGACGAAGCGTCGGACGAAAACGAGACGAACGGGACTCCGAGGGGCAAAAGGAGTGGGCCCACGCGGCCAAAGATCTCGCGTGGGACCCCCTCTTTTTCCCTCGGGTCTCCGTTCCTTCCAATTTTCTTGTCCCACACGTTAATTTCCATAAAAAATGACTTCCGTAAAATTTTACGCAATTCCGAGAAACTTTCCAACACAAAAGTTACCTATTATTGATTTTGGGTTTCTGAAACTGCAAAATTCTTCGCAATTACCTCCTCCGGTGTCTTTAAATTCAACTCCTCCACCTTTCCGATGAAGCTCCTTCCTGCAATATAATGTTTAAGGCGTTGTCCATTGACTACATGAGGTTTACCTTTCATATCACCGTGAAGACGGATAGCTCCTGAACGGTACACCTCCTGTATCACTAATGGTCCCTGCCACTTTGAAGCTAACTTCCCTGCAGAAAACTTGAAACGAGAGTTGTATAATAAAACTTGATCACCTACTTTGAATTCTTTTCTCTTAATTTTCTTGTCATGCCAAATCTTAACTTTCTCTTTAAACATTCTGGCACTTTCATAAGCTTCATTTCTCCATTCATCTAGTAGGTTTAAATCAAGAATTCTCTTCTCTCCCGCAGTTTTAAAATCAAAGTTCAATTGTTTAATAGCCCATCTAGCTTTATGTTCTAATTCAACAGGTAAATGACAAGCTTTTCCATAAACCATTTTATAAGGAGACATTCCCATAGGATTTTTAAAAGCAGTTCTATAAGCCCACAATGCATCATTAATTTTAAGTGGCCAATCAGACCTAGACTTATTCACTGTCTTTTCCAAAATGAGTTTAATTTCCCTATTACTTAATTCAACTTGTCCACTTGTTTGGGGATGATAAGGAGATGCAATTCTATGGTTAACATATATTTTGCCAATGTTTTCCTAAGAATACCATGTAAGAAATGAGAACCACCATCAGTAATTAAAAACCTAGGAACACCAAACCTGGGGAAAATGATGTCCTGAAGCATCGTCATTGCTGTGGCATGATCTGCACTTTTGGTTGGAATTGCTTCCACCCACTTTGTAACATAATCCACTGCAACCAAAATATGAGTATGCTTTGTCTTTGATTCTGGGAAAGGTCCCATAAAGTCAAAACCCCACACATCAAATGGCTCAAGTGGTAAAGAATAATTCATAGGCATTTCATTTCTCCTACCAATATTTCCTACTCTTTGACATTTATCACAAGATTTAACATATTCAGCACAATCCTTAAATAAAGTAGGCCAATAAAAACCAGATTGTAATACCTTTGCACCTGTACGATCTCCTGCATGATGCCCTCCATAGGGACTGTCATGACAATCTCTTATAATAGCCTGTTGTTCATGCTCAGGTACACAACGTCTAATAATACCATCCACACTTTTCTTATAAAGGAAAGGATCATCCCAAAAATAATGTCTAAGATCATAAAAGAATTTCTTTCTTTGTTGAAAAGTGAAGTGTGGAGGTAAAACTTTACCAACAATAAAATTTGCATAGTTGGCAAACCATGGAGATGCAACTTTAGCACTAGAAACATTAAATTGCAAGTTGTTCATTAACAAAACTATCATTAATAGGAATAGGATCATCAGGTATATTTTCCATTCTAGAAAGATGATCAGCTACTTGATTATCTTCCCCTTTCCTATCAACAATGTGTAAATCAAATTCTTGCAATAAAGTACCCATCTTATTATCTAGGCTTAGCATCTTTCTTATTCATTAAGTATTTAATAGCAGAATGATCAGTATGTATGTGACTTTGAATCAGTAATATAAGGTCTAAACTTGTCACAAGCAAATAGCACTGCTAAAAATTCTTTTTCAGTTGTAGCATAATTCCTTTGAGCAGCATCAAGTGTTCTACTAGCATAATAAATAACATTCAGTTTCTTATCAACACGTTGGCCCAAAACAGCCCCAACTGCATAATCACTAGCATCACACATAATTTCAAAAGGCAATTTCCAATCAGGAGGTTGAATAATAGGAGCACTTATTAAAGCATTCTTCAAAATATTAAAGGACTCAATGCAATCATCATTAAAAGAGAAAGGAACATCCTTTTGCAAAAGATTGGTTAGAGGTTTTGATATTTTGGAGAAATCTTTAATAAACCTACGGTAAAAACCTGCATGCCCAAGAAAACTTCTTATACCTTTGATGTCCCTTGGGTATGGCAGCTTTTCAATAGCTTCTATCTTTGCTGGGTCAACTTCTATTCCTCTTCCAGAAATCTTATGCCCAAGAACAATACCTTCAGTAACCATGAAGTGACACTTCTCCCAATTAAAACTAAGTGTTGGTCTTCACAACGCTGCAAAACTTTGTTAAGGTTGAACAAGCAATTATCGAAGGAAGTACCATACACAGAAAAATCATCCATAAAACTTCCATTATCTTTTCAATATAATCAGCAAATATAGCATTCATGCATCTTTGAAAAGTAGCAGGAGCATTGCACAAACCGAATGGCATTCTCCTATAAGCAAATGTACCATATGGGCAAGTAAAAGTGGTTTTTCTTGATCATCCTTATGGACAGGAATTTGGAGAAACCTGAATAACCATCTAAATAGCAAAAGTGAGAGTGTTTAGATAACCTTTCTAACATTTGATCAATAAATGGCAATGGGTAATGATCTTTACGAGTTGCTTTATTTAACTTCCTGAAATCAATACACATCCTATAACCAACAACAGTACGTTGAGCCACAAGTTCATCCTCATCATTTGGAACAACAGTCATTCCACCCTTTTTAGGAACACAATGAACAGGACTAACCCACTTACTATCAGCTATGGGATAAATGATACCAGCTTCAATAAGTCTTATTACCTCTTTCTTACCACTTCTTTCATTTTTGGATGGAGACGGCGTTGATAATCAACAACAGGTTTTGCATCCTCCTCCAAATTAATTTTATGCATACATAGAGCTGGGCTTATACCTTTAAGATCATCAAGAGAGTATCCAATGGCTGGTCGGTGAGCTTTAAGCACATCAAGTAATTTTCTTCTTCTTCAGCTGAAAGGTTAGCACTAATAATGACAGGATATATGCTCTTCTCATCCAATATGCATATTTAGATTTTAGGCAAAGGTTTTAATTCAAAACTAGGATCCCCTTTAGGTGGTGGTAGCACTCCTAAATTATCAGGTGGGATATGCAATTGTAATTGTGGTGGTTGTTGCCATAATATTTGTTCTAAAGCATCTTTTTCTTCATCATTAAATGGTTCATCTTGATTAAGCATATAACGTTCTACACGTCTGTTGAAGCTACAGCTATATGAGCAAGAGTTTCAATTACATCTTCAGAAATTGGCTCTTTCTCTGAATGTTTATCAGCAAATTTAGAAAAGTTGAATTCAAGTTTTTCTCCAGCACATTTAATAAACACTTTCTCTTTAGCAAATTAATTTCAGCACCAACAGTGTGTAAGAAAGGTCTACCAAAAATGATAGGACAAAATGAATCTTGAGGACAACCAAGCACAATAAAATCAGCAGGATATTTTATTTTGCCAACCAATACTTCAACATCTCTAACAATTCCAAGTGGATTAATATAATCTTTATTAGCAAGTTGAATTGTCATACCTGTCTCTTCCATAATGATAGGATCAATATCAGGCTTGATTTCAAGATAAAGAGAATATGGAATGACACTAATACTTGCTCCAATATCACATAACCATGATAACTTGAAGTCCCAATAGAGCATGATATAACAGGCTTACCAACCTTGGCCGAATTGCCTTTAACTTTAGTAGCATCTTCACATAATAAACATCAACAGGTCTTCTTCATTTAATTGTTTGATAATAGAAATTTGACTGTTGACTTCCACCTGTTCATAAGGCTGAGACATCTTCTTTTACTCTTGTTAGTAACAGCAATAAGTAAATTTCCTTAACTTGGTTTGGATATGGAGGTGGTTCAACATACTCCTCAATTGTCACAGATGACACTGGTTCTACCTGTTTAATAACTTTAGGAACAACAATAGATTGTTTAACAGGTTCAACATAAACTTCAAACCCACTTTTAGGAACACCAATATGATCAGCAAAAGATTTAGCTATCTCAATTATAACATAAGGATCAAGATTAAAAGTATCACTCAGATTTTTAAACAAATAGAAGTAGAGAAGTTCTCTACACATGAATATCATAGTCCAAATAGGGCTCATTACCTTTATCAAGATCCCAATGACAGTATTCTCAGAAATAGTCTCCAATAAATTCCATGCTTCTTCTTCAGTATTATTTGTAAAACTTCCACCAGATGAATTATCCAGAATTCCTTTTGTTGCCTTGGTAGCCTCACATAAAAGTTTATCAATATAATTTTCCTTGTAAGATCATGACAAGGATTCTTGCGAAGGAGTTCCTTTAACCTCCCCCAAGCTTGAGTAATACTCTCTCCCAGATGTGGCCAGAAATTAAATATATAGCAGCGGTTCTCATAAGCTTCTTTAGGAGTAAAATATTTAAGAAAGAAAACCTTCCTCAAATACTCCATTCAATAGTGACTTCTTCATCCAAAGACCTGAACCAAATACGAGCATTACCAGATAAAGACAAATATAATAGCTTCCTTTTTACCTGATCTTCAGAAATACCAGGAAGTCTAAATAAACCACATATGTCTTCAATTGTCTCCAGTGTTCACGTGCAGACTTAGTTCCATCCCTGTAAATGGATTTTTCATAACTCTTTTAACATGACCAACGGGAATTTTAATCCCACTTTAGGTATCTCAGACACAGTAGTTTCAACCACTTTAGGAGTAGCATAAGCACTTTCATATAAGCAAGATGCAGCGAGGCACGATTCATAAATGCCATAGTAACAATGAGATAAAACAGTAAATAAAATTCAGCTTTCAAGTTTCCTTACCAAACTTCTTACCAATAGCGCTACGCTCCCCGGCAACGGCGCCAGAAAAGTATCTTGATGACTCCCAAGTGCAGGAGATCAATTGTAGTACCTTTCGATTAGAAAAGGTTGTCGAACCCACGAGGAGCTGAAGGTATTGGTTAGCAAGAATGATAAATAAAACAATAAAAGATGCAAGTGTTTTTGGATTTTTGGTTGTATAATTGCAAGAAACAAAATGCATATAAATGTAGCAAGTAAAAGCTCTCAAAGAGAGAAAGCCCAATCCTCTATGTGGCAAGAGGACAAGCTCAAGTGATGTGTAACTTATATGTGGAAAACGTTCCCGAGGGCGGCATGGATATTGCTAGGCATAGAGATTTATTAAACAACACGTTGAATATCTTGTCAAGTTTTAATCTTCTTTGGACGGAGCCATTATTAGGTATAGCTAAATAAATAAACTAAACCCCTTATGATGGATCATGTGGCCAAGTAAATGACTGCACAAGAATTATTAAGACATAAAGTCCCACCATAGCATTACACTCTAAGGTCCCCGATACTAATACCCTCATAATAACTTCATGACTCGGTCTCAGGTTTACATGTCCCCCAAGTCTCCCTCAATTCATTACACTACGGTGTTCTCCTATGAGCCCATATAGGTGAAGTGTTGTGCAGTCGACGTTCGCACAACACCATCATAGAATCACATAAAAAGATAAACACTAGACAAAATACCAACACATGTCATATATAAATCATTGCCAATTCATCCTATGCCCTCAGGAACATACGGGAACTACTCACAACGTGCAAACATAATGATATTCAGTGGCATAAGTGGTACAACACAATCTGAAAATATAACTTCACCACCAAATAATGACAAGTACTCAATCACAAACATGAATAGTAGCACAAGACAAGTATCTAGGGTATAGCAACTCTCAAACTACGAGGGGAACGGAGTGGATCACGGAGATGATGATGGAGATGGTGCTGGTCTTGGTGATGGTGATGATGTAGAGGCCTCCTCCCACGCCAAGGAGGAGAGGTGATGACGATGACGATGATTTCCCCCTTCTCCGGAGCTCCGGAGCAGCAGGATCTGACCCCCCTCGGAGGGAATCAGGAGTTTCGCCGCCGCCGCGGCCTCGGATACTTGGGAAAATTAGGGCGTAACTTTTGGGCGAGACGAAGGCGTGTTAAAAAGCCCCGAGCGAGGAAGTGCCCGAGGCTCCAGAGTGGGTCCCACGCGGCCAGCGTGGGCCCCCCTCTTTTGGGCCTCGTGGCTCTCTTCCTTCGATCTTCTTTCCTCTGTTTTCTCCCGATGAAAAACCAGCTGTGCAATTTTCCTTTTTCCATTTGGGTCCTGTAGCTCCTGAAACATTAAAAACAAGAAAAAGGAGGTTTTCTGCCTCCCAGATATTAAATACCAAAAATAGGACTTTGTATGAAAGTCCCATAAATCATCTAAAACATGTAAAAATAATGATATAACAATGTCAATAACATTCTTATATGATAATATAAGTTGTAAAATGATGATATAAAATGCACGAATCAGGGGTTCGGCCCCCACATGGGCCAACCCTCCAAGGTTTGGCCCTTTTAGGTGGGCTGCCCCAATTTCCCCTTTTATTTAATATTAAATTAATATTTAAATATATATAATTCATTAATTAATATATTTACATATTATTTAATCTCCCATGACTCCGTAACAACTTCCAGACCACTCCGAATTATCTTCGGTCTTCCCCGGAACCCTTCCGATTCCACCGGATCCCTTCCGGTTCATTCTCTCTCTATTTCTATTATTCCGATAATTCCAAAACGTTCTCCAAGCGTCGTCAAGACCTTAAGTGTGTTACCCTACGGTTCGAGAATACTCCAGACATGGTCGAGACCCTTCGCTCGCCAATGACCGCCAGGGAGACCTGGATGCCTGTGACCGTCCCTGTGTATTCTACGAATATCGTCGTTGAACCATAAATATGAATATTCATTCCTTTTGTTCCTTTGATACTACCCTTGTCCGAGATATGATCGTGAACATCCTATGCTTTGTTTTATCTCGTTATCAACAAGGGCTACTTAACTCGTTCTGTGATATTACATCCCCATGACCTAGTCATATGCTGCGCAACTTTATAGATGTAATCTCACCGAGTGGGCCTAGAGTATCTTTCCATCACGCGGATGAACAAATCCCGCTCTTGATCCATAGGCCTCAACATACCTCTTTTGAATACCCAAGTGTCACACCTTTATAGTCACCAATTTATGGACTGACGATGGATGCACTCAAAGTACCCTCCGGAGACAGCAATTAATATGATCTCACGGTCTAAAGAATAAGCTACCATATTACTTTCCTATTGCAATAATGAACTTCGTGGCACGATCCTTTTGCAATACTTTGTTGGGTATGTCCATCATTTTATTCTAGTAATAAAATGACCTCATTATCAACTATATAAATATCCATGATTGGGAATTCTCGATCATCTGTTGACTAATGAATGATACGTCTAAAACGTATCTATAATTTTTGATGTTTCATGCTTGTTTTATATCAAATGCCACATGTTTCTTCTAAAGTTTAAATCATTTTATGACATTTATTGGACTAACCTATTAACCTAGTGCCCAGTGCCAGTTTCTGTCTGTTTTGTCTGTTTATTGCAGAAAAGGCCCAAAAATGGAAGTGCTCGGAATTGGACGAAAATTTACGTGATTTATTTCCAGCACAAATAAGCCACGGAGCCCGAAGATGAGCTGCAAGTGGGGCCCACAGCCACCACGTGACCTCATGGCACAGCCTACCCCCAGCCCGCGCCGTGGGCCCGCCTGGCCCACCTGGCTACCGCCTCGCGCCGCCTCTTCGCCTATAAAATCAGTCCTGACCTAAAAACGACGGAACCCCGAAGACTTTTCCCAAATTCGACTCCGAGCTCCGCCGCCACAAAAAACCCTAATTCAGGGGACAGAAGTCTCTGTTCCAGAACCCTGCCGGGACGGGGAAGTGCCCCCGGAGCCATCTTCATCGCCATTGCTGCTTCCCATGATGAGGCGGGAGTAGTTCTTCATCGAGGCTGAGGGCTCTACCGGTAGCTACGTGGTTTATCTCTCTCTCCCATGGTGTGATCTTTATGTGATCATGAGCATTGTAATCTAGTTGAATTCATAGATGTTTCCCCTTCATTATATTATGGATATGCTACTCAATTGGTTTTATCATTATAATTTCTGGAGTCATTGTTGAGAACACAAAGCCTTGGTGACAGTGCGGGTGGCATGTGTGACTCCGCCAGGATAATAGATTAGAGCGATATTTACCATGAGTTGTTCTTTGTTTTGGATGTCATTGTGAAATCATGGTGTTTGTTTACTCAGACTTTAAGGTGTGCTTTTGTAGCCCTACGTAGTAGTAATGGTGTTCGTTATCCAACAAGAGAATAGTTCCGAGTAGCACCTAAGTTGCATATTGAAGAGGAAGTATTTATATGTGTTCAGTTATATTATTATTGTTGGGAGTGACCACTGGTGAAAGTATGATCCCTAGGCCTTATTTCCAAGCATCGAAACACCGTTTATTTCCAGTTCTGCTGCATGTTCGCTCGCTGCCATTTTTATCATAGACTACATATACCACTTGTTAATATCCATATCACCTGCATTTTACTATCTCTTCGCCGAACTAGTGCACCTATACATCTGACAAGTGTATTAGGTGTGTTGGGGGACACAAGAGACTTCTTATATCTTAATTGCAGGGTTGCTTGAGAGGGATATCTTTGACCTCTACCTCCCTGAGTTCGATAAACTTTGGGTTACTCATTTAAGAAAAAATTGTTGCTGTTCTACAAACCTCTGCACTTGGAGCCCCAACACTATCTACAAGAATAGAAGTTATAGTAGACATCAATGAACTAGTTTATATAGAGGCTCACTAGGGACCCTGGTTTGTTTACATACCACACGTGTATTAACAATTCCGATTAATACAGTTATAGCACGGTATAAAACTTATTATAAACTTAATGAGATAATGCAATAAATACTTAATATTTATTTGGCTCTAGGGCATATCTCCTTCAGCTGCTTCAGCGGCAGTTTGCTCCTTGAAATGTATTATTTTATCCTTTTTCCCTAAAAATTCCAAGCAGATAATTCAAAAGGGTTATGCGGGTAGGGATAAAAGGACAAGAAAATTAGAGCATCTCCACCGACAAACCCCCAATAGATCTACCGGGTCCGGACCAAATAAACGGTCTCAGCGCACCCACCTCGTTTTCGGCCCAAACTTTTTAGATGGGACAAGGTCAGGTCTCCGACAGTTGGACCCTCATGTCATAGGCACGGGATTCGGTTAACTGAGATTAATGACGACACGCAGGAGGCCGGTCCGTCGAGTAATGGGGCCGCACACCCACTTCGCTAGTTCCTTAGGCGGGCACTGATGCCAGACCATCGTTGTGTCTTTACCTACGCGTGACATTAGCGCCGGAGTCACTCCACGCGTTAGTGCTAAGCCTTTTCCACGCGTAGTATATGGCGTACTTGGCCTACTCCGCGACGGTAAAAGAAGCCCACCCCCACCTCCACGTCTCACTGTTCCATCTTGCTCATGCGCCTCCATCTGTTCACGTTCTCTTTTTTCTCCGGCCACACACTATCGCCCCAACATATCGCACAACTACGAGGTTGGCGGTTCTAACGGGTCGCTCCGCAGGGAGGTGGTTTGTGAGCGTGGGTGACCTTGTCGTACCGCCCATTCCTGCCATTCTGAGCAGTTAACCATGGCCTTCCTTCGGCGTCAAGACATGATGAAGCAGGCGGTGGCAGACCTCCTCAAGAACGTCGAACACAACTTCGGCGTGTGTCTCGAGAGATTTACAAGCAAGGGTAGCCCCGCCATCGACACGCACGACGACCTGTTCAAGTAAAGGAGGGGCGTCGCTCGCCACCGTGTCGAGGAGGCGAAGGCGACATCTTCATCCAAGACGTCGTCAGCGACGGCGAGGCTTAGGATTAGGTTAGGTTTAAATTTTATTTGAAATTTTGTTATATATCAACAAATTTGAATGATAATTTAAACCTTTTTCTTAATTATGGGATAGCATACACAATATTGGGGTGCCCGGCAGAATTTAGGACAGCCCGGCTGAGATGATCTGCAGTATAACTCTTCCGTCATCGATGTCACAGCTACTCGGCACATGCAAAGGACTGCACACTAGAGCTAACGTGCTGCCAGAGTTGTAAGAACGATCCACCACATGGAAGGATTAATCATCCCCTGACCCAACATCTTTAACTAGGTTTGAAGAGTTCAAGCCTTCTCGAAGTGCCACGTACGTACGTGCGTACGTTGCCTCTCCATTTCTTCAATGCCAGACCAACTCTGCTTTAATTCATGGTTGCATGGCTAAAAGGGAGGTGTAAATAGGCCAGCGGTAGGATTGTTTTGCTTCCTTCAGTACTTAGCTCGGAACTGGCCACGAAAGACATGGGGTTGCGGGGTTCGCCACAGACTGTCATTGTTTGCCGACGATGTGGTCATGTTCATCTCGCCGACTGTGGAGGAAGATGCGGCGGCGGTGCAGCTACTAGAGCTGTTTGGGGTCGCCTCTGGCTTGCGATGCAACCTAGACGCCAATTCGCTGTGAGGGGATCGATATACAGCCTGTTCTTGCAATCGTGGAGTGCCCCCAGAAGAATTTCCCCATCCAATACTTGGGATTGCCGCTGACAATAGGAAACCTGACGAAGAGTAGGCGGCTAATCGTGATTGACTCGACGCTCTCCGCCTCGCCAATATACCACATGCTCTCGCTTGATCTCCCGCCCTGGTTCTTCACCTGCGCGGAGAAATTGCTCAGGGGATTCTTCTGGTCAGGCTCGACGGAGGCGAGGCGTGGCCACTGCGTCGTTGCCTCGATCGCGGTGTGCAGGCCGAAGGAGCTCGGTGTGTTCAATATATAAGCAATTTAGCAATTGATTTAATCCGCAAAAACAGTAAACAATTTATGACTAGAATAATCAGAATTAAACTAATCATGCGATCTACTAAAACAGTAGATAAACAGAACAAATCTACATCATATACTACTAGCAAAAATTGTATTAGTAACTCGAACAGGAAGATCAGGAGATCATACAGTGTGGCAGCAGCGGCAGCGGAAGCAGAAGCGGAAGCGTCACCCATGTCGTCGATGAAGAGGCTGCCGATGTCGGGGAAGAAATCCTCGTTGGGGAAGAACTCAAAGCCAGTAGTCGCGCGAGTGCGCTCCCCAAAAACCTGATCGCCCCTCTCCCGTACAGGATCACAAGAGGCGGGGTTCCGGAGGCCTACTGTCCCTTCAACCGGTGCACGCCGGAAGACGGGATGGAGAAGACTTGGAATACGGCGGCGCAAAGTTCTGGAACTAGGACGGCGAGCGACCATGTGTTGCGTGTGTTCAGGCGGCTAGGGTTTTCCTCTGTTATATAGCGCGGGTCGGGTAGGACATGGGCGCAGCCCACGATCGAGTCGGTAACGTCTCCATGATCCAAAAGAATCGGAAACGGCAAAACAATTAACGCGTCCATTAATTATTAATCAATGACTCAATAAATTTTCCCGGACTGCAAAAATATTACTCGGCTCGGCGAGATTCCCGCAACCCGCGGCGCGACGCGGCGTGTCATGACGTGACGAGATGAGCGAGCGGCGGCGGAGGAGGAGGAAGAGTGCACGGGAGAGAGGATTCTGTTCTCACAAGCACACCAAGTAGCACAACACTCCACCTTATAAAGTGGTGCAACTATCTCCCAACTAGCAATGTGGGACTAAACTTTAGTCCCCAAACCAGCCATATAAATGGGCCATGAGATTTTCGGAATTTAATTGGGCCATGTGCAAAATCTGGGATTTAATTGGGCCTTGGACAAAAGCTGGGCAAAAGCCCATAAAATTCCAACAATCCCCCACAAAGTCTCATTGGCACACATCTCATCATTCAGTTCTAAAACATTGTTTTATATACCGGTGCTTAGTGGAGACTTTTAAGTCGAACTTCCACTTAAAACCCTATGCTACACTAGATCACAACTTGGATAGTGGAATATGCCTTGAACTACAAGTTTGCTGCGACCTAATTTCCCACAAATCCTTGACCGATACTGGGCTGCCGCAAGGCTTCCCCGCGGGTGGAGCTTATGTGTCATACTCCAAGACCTTTCATGAGTTTATTAAAGAGCATCCAACTCTCATAGACTACGACGTTTAATAGTCAGACTCATATAGGTGTATTCCTCAAGAGATGCTCTGCAGGACAACATCTCCGCTTATAAAAGTAAGCCACTTGGAATACATTAAGATAAATATCAATCTGCCATGCAGATCAGGAGAGTATTGCATCTTCACAGAGTGGGAAAAATAATGTAGGGATACTCTCCTCCCAGCTGACCAACATCTTGTCTCCCACTTCTAATTCACGGGATTTCTGATCACATAGAATGGTTTACCACTGTGAACAACTCATACCGTGGGTCTCAAACCCATCTCCCTCGATGCACTATCTATCACATTACGTGATAAACCCTTTGTGAAGGGATCTGCCAAGTTCTTAGACGTTTGGATATAATCCAACGCAATAACTCCGGAGTTTCTCAATTTTCTGACAGATTTCAATCTCCTCTTCGCATGCCTTGATGATTTCAAATTATCCTTAGAACTTTTAATCTTAACTATCAAAGTTTGATTATCAAAGTTCATAAGGATAACGGGTATTGGTTTTTCAACCACAGGTAAGTCCATCAAGGGCTCACGAAGCCACTCTGTTTCAATAGTGGCTGTATCTAACGCTGTGAGTTCTGCTTCCATAGTTGACCTAGTTAAGATGGTCTGCTTGCAAGACTTTCAGGAAACAGTGCCACCACCGAGTGTAAACACGTAACCACTCATGGCCTTAATCTCATCAGCATCAGATATCCAGTTTGAATCACTATAACCCTCTAGTACCCTCGGATACCGGAGTCGTGAATTCCATAACTCGCAGTGCCTTTTAAATAACGCATAACTGATGGGGTTCGTAGCAGAAAACAATAATTTTTCTAACTATCGCAACACCGAAAACGAGCCAGGATCTATCTATCTAGTAATGCTGTAACGGAGAAGTTATCGGACACGTACCCTTGTAGACCGATAAGCGGGAAATACGCTCCCGCACAAGCGTTGCCGATGAAGACGTACGTAGCCGACCTCAAGGTCGCGAAGAACTTGGCGCGACGAAGAAGGAGGCGGTGCGACGACGATGCTCCGGTGCCGAGCCTGCGTGTTCGGCACCTCCGAGTACTTGCACACGTATGGACCTTGACGATGACCTTCGGGCTCCCCGATCCAGCCGAGATAGCGGAAGCGAGAACTTTGGGTGGAATCCCGCAGCACAACGGCGCGCTGCGGTATATAGGTCTCCCGTATACACAATCCAGACGTGGGACCTTATACGCTGAGAGACGGAGAGGGTGGAAGTGGACAAGGGAGAAGCCAAGGCCAACCGGAATTAATTCCTGGATTTATTGTATATTTTCTGAATTAATCCGGCCTCCTATTTATTAGAGGAGAGGGGTTGCACCTCTCCTCCAATTGTCCATGTGGGACTAAACAAAAGGAGGAGGAGGGGGATGGTGCGCCGGCCACATGGGGCCCAGCCGCACCCCCATGCAGCCGCATGGGCCCTAGGGCCCAGCCGCACCCCTTCCTGGGGGGAAGTCCCCCACTTGGGCCTTTCCCACCGGGGTTTGGCCCAATTAGGTGGGCTGCCCATTTTTTCTATTTTTTATTTAATATTAAATTAATATAAATATATATAATTCCATAATTAATATATTTACATACTATTTAATTTCCCGTGACTCCGAAACAATTTCCGGATCACCCCGAACTCACTTCGGTCTTCCCCGGAACCCTTCCGTTCTTGCCGGAACTTTTCTGGAACCTCTTTTCTCTATACCTAAATAATTCCGATGTTTCCAAAACGTTCTCCAAGCATCGTCAAGACCTTAAGTGTGTTACCCTACGGTTCGGGAATACTCCAGACATGGTCGAGACCCTTCGCTCGCCAATGACCGTCAGGGAGCCCTGGATGACTATGACGGCCCCTGTGCATTCTAGAAGAAATCGTCGTTGAACCGTTAACATGATATGTTCACTCCCTTTGTTCCATCGATACTACCTTTGTCCGAGACACGATCGTCAACATCCTATGTTGTGTTTTATCTCGTTACCGACAAGGTTGCTTTAACTCGTTCCGTGATATTATATCCCCAATGACCTAATCATACGCTGCGCAGCTTTACAGATATAATCTTACCGAGTGGGCCCAAAGTATCTTTTCATCACACGGATGAACAAATCCCGCTCTTGATCACTCGCCCCGACAACTTCCTTCCAATAACCGAAAGTGTCACCTTTATTGTCACACTATATAAGACATGACGTTTGATGCGATCAAAGTATCTTCCAGAAGCAGCGACTTGATATAATCTCACGGTCTAAGGAACAAGCTATCACGTTACTTTCCTACTGCAATATTGAACTTAGTGATACGATCCTTCTGCAATACTTTGGTGGGTAATGTCCATCAAATTATTCTACTAATAAAATGACTCCATCATCAACTGTTATGAATAAATATGATCGGAAAATCACGATCATCCATTGATTGATGGACTAGTTTATACAGAGGCTTAACTAGGGACTCTGGTTTGTTTACATAGCACACGTGTATTAACAATTCCGACTAATACAGTTATAGCATGGTATAAAACTAATTATAAACTTAATGAGATAATGTAATAAATCCTTATTATTTATTTGCCTCTAGGGCATATCTCCAACAGTCTCCCACTTGCACTAGATTACAAATAAACCTGCTGCATTTCTGTACCAATCATACAACCTTATCTCTTATAAGCGTTTATGATAATGCTTGCTTGTGGAAGAGGTTTCCCTCGGTCAGAACCTTTCATAACCGTGAATTCTTTTGCAAATCATTGATATTACCTTGTTTAATATCATCAAGTTATCTTTATAACAAATATACATATTTGGCAACTAAGTGAGACTTTTGTTTCCCTGCGCTTACTCTGATCCTATATCAGCTAATTGCATTAAAACACACTCAGTTTAGAGAATACATTTTCTTTACCAATCCTATGTAATTTCGCAGTATCTACAGTGGCGGACCCAGGAAAAAACGGGAGGGTGGGCACACTCCAAAAAAAATCGCACGGCGACAAAAAATTGACAATTGAATAATGTAAATAGCCAATCGATTCACAACATTGTAGTTCAAATATGGTTCAAAATTACCAATACAAATATTTTATAACATGAACAAATTCTTACATGATGAAATAATTGAAAAGTGCTTTTGGCAGATTAAAACTAGTGATCCCGTTTTAAAAAATTGTAGGTCTTTAAAAAAGTCTGAAAAGAACATACACGTACATATACATGTCTAGTGTCTACAAGAAAATTTGCATCGAAACATATTTTCATATGTGGTCTACACAAAAAAGACAAATGTTGAAAGAAACAATGAGTTTTTTTTTTTTTGCCTTTTTAGACCCTTATTTTGTGATTTTTTTTTGTGTAGACTACAATATAAACTCATTATCTAGCCAAACCTGTAGATGTGTAGATAACATATGTATGTATCCATATCACTTTTTTGAGATATTTTTTGAAACTTAGAAACAATATTTTCGTTTAAAATAGCCAAAACACCTCTCTTGATTAAATGTAGCATAAATAGTCGGTTGCCATTTAAGCAACATATATAGTCTATTGGTTGTAGTTTATAAATAGAAATCGTCAACTCTAGGTACTTTACAGTACTAAAACGATAGGAAAAAGGCTGAATTGGGCTGCAAACTGAGACTCATATTAGCGGTAGTCAAAAAAATTCCCAAACTTCTGGGTGGGCCACGGCCCACCCGGCCCACCCTCTAGGTCCGCCCATGAGTATCTATATACCTTTTTTAAATATATTTATATACCTAAGTAGATCCTGACATTCTATTGTCAGACTTATGCCAATCCTATAACGACTTGATCCTTATTTCTCTCTGTCATCTAGGTTGATCCTTTTAACATAACATTTGTTAAACTCATCATCCTCTACAGACTTGAAATAACCATATATCCTCAGTTTCTTTTAAACAATGAAGGATGTTCTTGGTTTCACCAACAGTGAACATAAATTCACCTCGGTACTTGTTCTTCTTGCAAGAACACTAGTCATATCATTTCGAGTATATAATATGGTTCTATATGCTGCCACCTTATCATGGCATATAGGTGCAACATATTTTACAACCATGATTATTTTCTCTAGATTTACAAGGACTATTTCCTTGTTACGTCTTATTCTGACCCTTCAGAATCTAATCTAGAAAAACACCTCGATTTCTATTTTAAACTCTCTAATCTATTCAAATAGACACTGATGTTCTAAATCATATATGACTTTATTGTAATTCCATAATTACTCCTAATTCATTTTCCTAGTACCATCTACTATATGTCATTTACATATAAGCACCTGACTTAGCTCCTACTCAAAATGTCAACTACATTTGAGATCGTGTAACTTATGATGCTCCACTCAAAATGTCAATCACATCTCATATTGTGTAGCCCACAAGCTCCCACTTAATTATACGTCACTTGCATATTAATATTGTGAGCTGTCCTACTCCCACTTAAATTATACAAATATAATTTCTTCCAATATTCCGGTCAATACCGAAATCCATTGATCATTCATCAATTTGAAAATTCCAAATACGATGTATTATACTTGTCTAATACAAATCCAAAAGACTTAGGCATGTCTACATCCAATGTAGTCAAAACAATTTTGATTTTGTCCAAGACATTCTTCATGACAAAATTAGCTTTATGTCTTTCTCATAGTTTCATTCTTTTCACACAACTTGTCATGTGAAAAATCAAGTAACCCTTTTACTTAATAAGATTCAAGCAACATTTACTACTGATACGTCCAAAACGTATCTATAATTTTTGATTGTTTCATGCCATTTTTATGCTTTTAGCACTTGTTTTATATTAAGTTTATTATTTATTTGGACTAACCTACTAATAGTTGCAAAAGTGCACAATGTTCTTGTTTTACTCTTTGATGTGCAGAAATTATCAAGAATACAAGAGGAAACCATGTTGGAGTCGAATTGGGACTTTCCTGAAATCGGTCTGAGAACTTTTTACGAAGTTTGCCAGTTTGACCCTCGAAGATGACGTCAATTGGAGACCTGGCTGTTACGAAAGTTGTCACAATTTTCCATACGAAGATTTTAAGCCCGAGATCAGCCCAATCGGAGTTCGGACGCGGCCTGTAGGCCCGTTTTGGTGGAACCCTAAAAGGGGGTGACGGAAATCCGAGAAGATATATAAAGGGAGGAAACCTAATTCATGGAGGACTCCTCCACCCACGAATTTCAGCCACCAAAAGCCACGTTTTTGCCTCCCCATGGATCCCATCTCCATGGGGGAGGGCTCCCAATAAGCCATGAAGGAGGGAGGCTAAGGGGCGGCGCTCCCCAAGCTTGCCGGCGGCGGGGAAAGGAGTTCCCCGCACCGCCGCCCTGCGCTGCCGCGCTGTCTCTCTCCGCCGTCTTCACCGCCATCTCCAACACCATCTCCTCCTTGTATTCAGTGGTTCATTCTCCCACAAACCTCTGTACCGTCCTATGTTAACATGGTGTTTGATGCTATAATATTTATCCTATGATCTCTGTCATGTTTATGTAGTTTATTTGTCTTTTGATTGCTTTGTTGAATGTCTATGGTTCATTAGAGTTGTATGTTGATATGGTACTGTCCTTTGGTGTCCATTATACTTGTGCGCGTATGGATCAACACCCTAGGGTTAGTAGTATTTGTAAACGAAGCGGGGGAAGTTCTACCGGAGTGACAGAAACCTGAGAACGCGAACCGATTAGTTGCACGTATGGGAGTAAGAGGACAACGAACTTAAGGCTATGGTTGGGGAAACCTTAATGCATTGTTAGTATTTGCGGATGCTTGCTAACAATCCAATCATATAGTACTTGTAATCCCAAGTAGTGGAGTGCATGTATATTTAGCCTCTCCCACATTGAAAACTGCATCGAAGACAATGAACCAAGTACCTTCACTAATTAATCTTGGACAAAGCCACCACAATTACCACCACTTTTCCACACTCATGGTACTGTTAGTATATGGTTACTTAGTGTACTTTATTGCTGCAGCACTAACATTTACTTTCTTATATTTATTATCTTGCAAAACTAGCTCTCATACCCGTATTGCTACTGTAGTTTTATTTCCTATATAATGCAAACGTATAGTGTGCGTAGAGTTGTATCAGTGGTTGATAGAACTTGAGAGATTACTTATCCTACATTTAGCTCCTCGTTGGGTTCGACACTCTTACTTATCGAAAAGGCTACACGCGATCCCCTATACTTGTGGGTTATCAACTACCATAATCTTAAATGCAACCTTTTTGGATTTATGACACTTTAGTCATGATTCGAATTTGGCATCACCTTTTAATTTCTTTGTATTTCGTAGGTATCCCTTGTTCTAGTAACAAGATTATTAAAACATGAATATTAATCTGTGACCAGACAGAAAATATTCATCAATGCCTACTATTTCTAAAAGGCTCCTTATTTGAAAACATTATGATCTTTTATCATCATTTTTCATCTCCATCTGTAGAGTTTTGTTACGGGACTTATTCCGAAAACATTATCTCTCACATAATACGAACAAGGTCAATTACCTCATTCAAGCTTTTACTTTATTCCATATCCTTTCTTGAAAACTTGTTTTTCAATAAATCACCAAGTTAGCAATACTAGTTTTGCCCTGTCGGTGTTTGCCATATGAAACATATATTCACTCCTATGAATATTTTACAAAGAACTATTTCGTACATAGTTTCGTATTATCATATAATCTATAAACCACGACACTAATATATATATATATATATTGTTGTTCATACGAATTTCAGGTGAAAAATAAGGGAGTTTACTAATTTTAACAAAACATTCTTCGTAACATCTAATCCTTTTAAGAGATATTTTTTAAGACCATACTTTACTCAAAATAGAGTATGATTATAATATTCACATAAATCAACATGCTTGATGTATTATAATATTATAATTTGTGAACCGAAATTTCACAAGCCTTCTATGATAAAATAAATCTTTAAAATCTTTGTTATTATAATCCAATTATAATAGCCCGATTTTATATCCTTCTTTTCTCCGAAAAATTCTTTTGATCTAATCAAACAATATCAGACAAATGTATCTTTTAGCAAATACCTTTTATTTACTTAGACATACAATAAAAAAAGGCCACAATAATAATTTTCACTACTCCATTTAATTTAACAATCATCTTGCATGACTTCAAATTAAATTTCTTCTCATATTGACATATCAATATTTTCAATCATCATGTCGTATGCAAATACACAAGATCAAAAATCCAAAATATTTGCAACGCTAATATGATCAAAAATTCGGTAGTGTATATAATTATTGACTTAGGATATTTATTTTAGCAATTATATCCACCGCGCTATCATTGAGATTAATACATGAATAACTTGTTTATAATCGAAATGTGATCATAAGAAACTTTATTCATAATAAAACAACTTGCTTGTTCCCTTACAAATAACTTGTCTCACCGAACGTAAGATACACTTATTACAATTACTCTTGAAATCGATTACAAAAACTCTTATTCAAAACTACTAATCAAAAACTGATAACTATGGGCGTGAAACTTCTCGGCCATCAACCAATTTGCTTGCCATGATTCCGCAACATCATGTTGTACTCTACAACTATCCTGTTATATTCTGGTGCTGTTTCAATAAAACAGGACATAAGCATCAAATACTTTAATATTAACAAGAGCAAGAAACAACAATTATAACTTGTATATCAAATATACCTTGCGTGTCATCGATCTCTCCTTCAATGGATTCCACCTTCACATCTTTGATTTCAACCAGGAAATCAGTGAAGAGGAGTGACTCACTCTTAATCACATACTCATCGACAAACTCCTTATAGCTAGGAGGTAGAGAACGCAACACCGCCTGTATTGCAAAAGTATCCGACATCCAGTAGCCGCACATGTTTGTGAGATCATCGTGAATGTCAAACATCCTACACAAATGTGTTTCCAAGCAGGTATGTTCTTCCATCTTGAGTGAAAGAAAATCATCCAGCTGCCTGAACTGCTCAATTTTCACTTGGTTTACAAACCGAGTTTTAAGAGCATTTATCATCACAAAAGGCTCCATGTGGTGAAACTCATTTTTCAACTCATGATCCATGCAGCAGAACATCGTATACTGAACACTCACGAAGATGTCACGACGTTGACGAAAATCTTCTTTCGCCTCTACACTTGCGGAGTTTCCTGGGTTATCTCCTAAGAATTCTTCTATCACGTAAGAAATGTCGTTTTGGTAGAGGACGCCTTTCAGGTTTCTGTACCACGTCATGAAGTTAGATCCATCGTCTCGGAGATTTCCTTTTCTAATAAAATGACTGAACTCAAGACTTTCTTCCTTAGGGTAAGGCATGATCTACAGAGATAATTTGCAAAGAACGGATAAGGCTAAGTTTAAAATAATTTGAGTTCATTTTAATAATCACATTATCAAACACACTCCACTAAGAAAATCATCCCTAAAAATATCTTAGTGATTACACGATCCTAATCCACTACACTGCCCCCCATCAACAAGGCCGACAGCATAATTTCAAAGGTAGGTAACGCAGTACCAATCGCAACAATCATGCGACTCATGTTCGATCTTTCGATCTCCCGTGTTCCGAGGCTATGTCTGTACATACTAGGCTCGCCAATCTGACCTTAGTGTATTCGCGTGTGCAACGTGGCTTACACCCACTGTATGCGAACGAAGAGACGAGTGTAACCGCAATGCGGCGTACCCTGTAACGTAGAACTTTATTGCTGGTGCACACTAAGGGAGAACACAATTTTGGTATTTAAATAGGGATCATCCTATTATTGCTACCGTTGTATATCTTAATATAAGCAATCAAATAGGATACACACACACAACAAACAATATCAAAATAATGTAATCAAGTGCGATATGACATGGCCTCGCGCCTTGGTCTTCATGGCGCGCCCCGGCGGTGCTCCGATTCTACGGCGCCACCTTTTGCCTCCGATAACATAAAACTTACCGTAACCATGTCATATTAAAATGTCCCACTGCAAAACAAAGTTAGACGATCTCTACTTTAACTTTTGCATGTTTTACGTGGCTGCTAGGGCTTTCGTGGAAACCGTTTCTTACCTACGAACATACAACCACAACAATGATTAAATAATTGTCTCTATTACACCCTTTTCAGGGCCCTCCATTGAAAATGCTAAGCCATGTAAAGAGAGAGAAACAGACACCCGCTAGCCTCATATATGGTACAAGCCATATGTCAGTTGCGGAACCAGACTCGCGTAAGCGTACGCATAAGGTCGGTCCGGGCCGCTTCATCAACTCGATACCGACAACATTAGCAAGTGTACGTGAGAGGGTAACAATTATAGAACCTATGCCCACATTCAACATGTGTTCTAACCGTACCAGCAATACTACGCATAGATCGTTTCTGATACCACTGATGGGGTTCGTAGCAGAAAAAATAATTTTTCTAACTATCACAACACCGAAAACTAGCCAGGATCTATCTATCTAGTAATGCTGTAACGGAGAAGTTATCGGACACGTACCCTTGTAGACCGATAAGCGGGAAATACGCTCCCGCACAAGCGTTGCCGATGAAGACGTACGTAGCCGACCTCAAGGTCGCGAAGAACTTGGCGCGACGAAAAAGGAGGCTCCGGTGCCGAGCCTGCGTGTTCGGCACCTCCGAGTACTTGCACACGTACGGACCTTGACGATGACCTCCGGGCTCCCCGATCCAGCCGAGATAGCGGAAGCAAGAATTTTGGGTGGAATCCCGCAGCACAACGGCGCGCTGCGGTATATAGGTCTCCCGTATACACAATCCAGACTTGGGACCATATACGCTGAGAGACGGAGAGAGTGGAAGTGGACAAGGGAGAAATCTAGGCCAACCGGAATTAATTCCTGGATTTATTGTATATTTTTTGAATTAATCTGGCCTCCTATTTATTAGAGGAGAGGGGTTGCACCTCTCCTCCAATTGTCCATGTGGGACTAAACAAAAGGAGGAGGAGGGGGTGGTACGCCGGCCACATGGGGCCCAGCCGCACCCCCTCCTGGGGGGAAGTCCCCCACTTGGGCCTTTCCCTCCGGGGTTTGGTCCAATTTGGTGGGCTGCCCATTTTTTCTCCTTTTTATTTAATATTAAATTAATATAAATATATATAATTCCATAATTAATATATTTACATACTATTTAATTTCCCGTGACTCCGAAACAATTTCCGGATCACCCCGAACTCACTTCGGTCTTCCCCGGAACCCTTCCGTTCTTGCCGGAACTTTTCCGGAACCTCTTTTCTCTATACCTAAATAATTCCGATGTTTCGAAAACGTTCTCCAAGCATCGTCAAGACCTTAAGTGTGTTACCCTACGGTTCGGGAATACTCCAGACATGGTCGAGACCCTTCGCTCGCCAATGACCGTCAGGGAGCCCTGGATGACTATGACGGCCCTGTGCATTCCAGAATAAATCGTCATTGAACCGTTAACATGATATGTTCACTCCCTTTGTTCCATCGATACTACCTTTGTCCGAGACACGATCGTCAACATCCTATGTTGTGTTTTATCTCGTTACCGACAAGGTTGCTTTAACTCGTTCCGTGATATTATATCTCCAATGACCTAGTCATACGCTGCGCAGCTTTACAGATATAATCTCACCGAGTGGGCCCAGAGTATCTTTCCATCACACGGATGAACAAATCCCGCTCTTGATCACTCGCCCCGACTACTTCCTTCTAATACCCGAAAGTGTCACCTTTATTGTCACACTATATAAGACATGACGTTTGACGCGATCAAAGTATCTTCTAGAAGCAGCGACTTGATATAATCTCACGGTCTAAGGAACAAGCTATCACGTTACTTTCCTATTGCAATATTGAACTTAGTGATACGATCCTTCTGCAATACTTTGGTGGGTAATGTCCATCAAATTATTCTACTAATAAAATGACTCCATCATCAACTGTTATGAATCAATATGATCGGGAAATCACGATCATCCATTGACTGATGGACTAGTTTATACAGAGGCTTAACTAGGGACTCTGGTTTGTTTACATACCACACGTGTATTAACAATTCCGATTAATACAGTTATAGCATGGTATAAAACTAATTATAGCATGCCATAAATCCTAATTATTTATTTGCCTCTAGGGCATATCTCCAACAATAACTCTCTCAAGAGCATGCCAATGATCATCTCCCGGATTAGAAACAAACCGGCTCAACTTGCTCACAACAAAAGAGATGTCAGGCCTCGTGGCACAAGCCAAATACATAAGCGAGCCAATAATCTGAGAATATCTCAGCTGATCTCTAGCACTCTGCTGATTCTTTTGAAGCAACACACTAGGATCATATGGTGTCGGAGAAGGCTTACAGTCGTCATACCCGAAGCGACTCAAGACCTTTTCCACATAGTGAGGCTGAAGCAGTGTAATCCCACCATTACCATCTCTCAGTAGCTTGATGTTCAAGATAACATCAGCCACTCCTAGATCCTTCATCTCAAAACAGCGAGATAAGAAATCCTTAACCTCCTTAATCAATTCAAGGTTGGTTCCAAAGATCAGTATGTCATCGACATATAGACAGAGAATAACTCACTCGCGCCCACCATGGCGATAGTACACACACTTGTCAGATTCGTTTACAACGAAACCTGCAGCAGTTAAAGTTCTTTCAAACTTTTCATGCCATTGCTTAGGAGCTTGCTTCAGGCCATATAAAGACTTCAACAACTTGCACGCCTTTGCTTCCTGACCAGGTACTACAAAACCATCGGGCTGATCCATGTAAATTTCCTCGTCTAACTCTCCATTTAGGAAAGCCGTCTTAACGTCCATTTGATGAACGAGAAGACCATGCGAGGCAGCCAATGAAAGTAGCACTCGGATCGCGGTCAGTCTAGCCACAGGTGAATAAGTATCAAAAAAGTCTTCGCCTTCTTTCTGGGTATAACCCTTGGCCACAAGCCGCGCCTTGTACTTCTCAATAGTACCATCAGACCTAAGCTTTTTCTTGAACACCCACTTACATCCTATAGGTTTACACCCATAAGGACGATCAGTGACTTCCCAGGTTCCGTTAGCCAAGATGGAATCCATCTCGCTACGGACAGCTTCCTTCCAGTAGTCAGCATCAAGAGATGCATAGGCTTCTGAAATGGTACTGGGTGTATCATCCACAAGGTACACAATGAAATCATCATCAAAGGACTTTGCAGTCCTCTGTCTCTTGCTCCTAACAGGAACTTCATTGTCATCCTCCACAGGATTATTAGTGTGTTCTATCGAAATGGTAGGATCAGGAATATCAACCAATTCCTGACTAGATGTATTAGGTATCTCCTGATTTGATGAGCTAGGCATATCCTTCATCGGAAAGATTTCCTCAAAGAAAGTCGCATCCTTCGACTCCATAATCGTACCAACGTTAACGTCGTATACCTCAGATTTTACTACCAAAAATCTATAACCAACGCTATGAAAAGCGTAGCCCAGAAGAACACAATCCACGGTTTTTGGTCCAAGCTTGCGCTTCTTGGGAATTGGTATATTAACTTTCGCCAAACAACCCCAAGTACGAAAGTAAGGGAGTCTCATATTTTTCCTTTCCCATTCCTCAAATGGAGAAACAGTTTTCGTCTTTGTGGGAACTCGGTTGAGGACATGACAAGCTGTCAATAAAGCCTCCCCCACCATGCCTTGGAGAGACCCGAAGTGTCTAACATGGCGTTAACCAAATCAGTAAGAGTTTGGTTCTTTCTTTCAGCCACCCCATTTGACTGAGGCGAGTAGGGAGGCGTCCTCTCATGGATTATACCATGTTCCGCACAAAACGAATCAAACTCATTGGAAAAATACTCTCCACCACGATCAGAACTTAGCCGTTTAATTTTCCGATCAAGTTGGTTCTCTGCTTCAGCTTTATTGATTTTAAAGTAGTTCAAAGCTTCATCTTTTGATTTCAGAAGATATACATAACAATATCTAGTGGAGTCATCAATAAGCGTCATGAAATATTTCTTTCCGCCTTTTGTCAACACGCCATTCATCTCGCAGAGATCCGAATGTATAAGTTCCAGTGGTGCCAAGTCTCTTGCCTCAGCAGTCTTATGGGACTTGCGAGGTTGTTTAGCTTGCACACACACTTGACACTTGGAACCTTTGACAGTAGTAAATTTCGGAATTAAATCCAAACTAGCTAGCCGCGTCATGCAACCAAAATTAATATGACAAAGTCGTGAATGCCAAATATTGGACTCAACCTCATGACAAATATGATTAATGACTTTAGTGCAAAAATCTGACAAAGATAGGCGGAACAAGCCTCCGCACTCATAGTCTTTACTAACAAATTGTCCATACTTAGATATTACAACTTTATTGGACTCGAAAACCAACTTATAACCATCTCGACACAGAAGAGATCCGCTGACGAGATTTTTATTGATGGAGGGCACATGATGCACGTTCTTCAGCCGCACGATCTTCCCCGAAGTAAACTTCAGATCGATCGTGCCAACACCATGAACAAAAGCATGAGACCCGTTCCCCATCAGCACGGGTGAAGTCCCTATGACCTGGTAAGAAGAAAACATGGAGGCATCAGCACAAACATGTACATTGGCACCAGTGTCAATCAACCATTCAGGAGAATGACAAACTGAAAGGATGGTAGGAAATATACCGTACCCATAATCCATCATCTCGGTGTCGCCAATGACAACATTGGCAGTCTTGCCGTTGTTGTCCAGTCCGCGCAGCTCATGGCGGTTGGGACAGCGAGGTGCCCAGTGAGTTGGATCACCGCAAACATGGCATGATCCCTTCCTCGGCTTGTTATTGTTCTTCTTGAAGTTGGTAGGCTGTTTTGGTTTGTGCCTATCATCAGACTTGCCTTTGCCCTCAGATTTGCCCTTGTTATATTTGGACTTGAGGGACTGCTGGAAATTCTTCTTCTGTACCATGTGGGCACTAGAACCAGCCTCAGCAACTCGAGCACGAGTGTCCTTTGCTCTCGCCTTCTCTTCCACGTCAAGAGACCAAATGAGATCCGAAACGGAAAACTCTTGTCTCTTGTGTTTCAGAGCAATAGCAAAGTTGCTCCATGAAGATGGAAGCTTAGCGATAATGTCACCGGCAACAAACTTGTCCGGAAGGTTACACTTAAAATGCTCAAGTTCTTTTGCGAGTGACTGTATCTCATGAGCCTGTTGTACAACTGAACGCTCATCAGTCATTTTGTAGTCATAGAATTGCTCCATGACGTACAACTCGCTGCCAGCGTCCGAGGCCCCAAACTTGGCCTCGAGCGCATCCCACAAATCCTTACCGTTATCAAACGACATGTACGAGTCCACAATGGAGTCGTCAAGGATACTAAGGAGGGCACTCTTGAAAAGAGTATCGAGCCTCTCATATGCCTCCAATTGTTCAACATTAAGCTCGCCCTCAGGCTTGCCTTTGGTGGCGGCATAGCAGTTACTGTTTTGGAACCAGTAAACTGCTCTCATGCGCCACCGTTTGTAAAGCACCCCATTAAAGGGAAACGGCTTCGTTGACGCGAGAAAGCCAGGTGATGCAAATTGCCTGTAATCAGGTTTTTCGATTGTTGAATATATAAGCAATTTAGCAATTGATTTAATCCGCGAAAACAGTAAACAATTTATGACTAGAATAATCAGAATTAAACTAATCATGCGATCTACTAAAACAGTAGATAAACAGAACAAATCTACATCATATACTACTAGCAGAAATTGTAGTAGTAACTCGAACAGGAAGATCAGGAGATCATACAGTGTGGCAGCAGCGGCAGCGGAAGCAGAAGCGGAAGCGTCACCCATGTCGTCGATGAAGAGGCTGTCGATGTCGGGGAAGAAATCGTCGTTGGGGAAGAACTCAAAGCCAGTGTCCCTTCAACCGGTGCACGCCGGAAGACGGGATGGAGAAGACTTGGAATACGGCGGCACAAAGTTCTGGAACAAGGACGGCGAGCGACCATGTGTTGCGTGTGTTCTGGCGGCTAGGGTTTTCCTCTGCTTATATAGCGCGGGTCGGGTAGGACGTGGGCGCAGCCCACGATCAAGTCGGTAACGTCTCCATGATCCAAAAGAATCGGAAACGGAAAAACAATTAACGCGTCCGTTAATTATTAATCAATGACTCAATAAATTTCCCCGGACTGCAAAAATATAACTCGCGGCGTGTCGTGATGAGACGAGCGAGCGGCGGCGGAGGAGGAGGAGTGCGCGGGAGAGAGCCTTCTGTTCTCACAAGCACACCAAGTAGCACAACACTCCACCTTATAAAGTGGTGCAACTCTCTCCCAACTAGCAATGTGGGACTAAAATTTAGTCCCCAAACCAGCCATATAAATGGGCCATGAGATTTTCGGAATTTTATTGGGCCATGTGCAAAATCTGGGATTTAATTGGGCCATGGACAAAAGCTGGGCAAAAGCCCATAAAATTCCAACACAGTGGACTCGGAATCAAAATCTGCGGCTTATGAATCACGCTTTGAGAGCGCGCTGGCGCTGGCTGCAGATGACGGACAGAGCCAAGCCTTGGCAGGGCCTTGATTTCAAATTGGCGTCGGAGGCGGAAGATCTTTGCCTCGCCTGCACCAAGTGCGAGTTGGGCGACGGCAAGGCTCTGAAATTCTGGACGCACCGATGGGTGGATGGCCAGAGCATAGCGCAATTAGCACCGCACCTCATGGAATTCGTCAATTCGGAGGCGTTGTAACTCACGGTGGCTGAGGCTCTAGAGAACCGACGTTGGGTTGCTGGGATCAGGGGAGCTCCGTCGATCCCCGCAATCACAGAATTCCTGGATGTTTGGGATTTGGTAGCAGATCGACAGTTGGGCGAGGACGCGGATCGATTCACGTGGAAGCTGACAGCCAATGGAGTGTACTCATCGAAGTCTGCATACAGCGCCTTCTTCATGGGCATGGTGGGATTTCCAGCGGCGGCGGAGCTGTGGTCGTCTGGAGCTCCACTGCTTCACAAGTTGCACACATGGTTCGCTCTCCGCAACAGGTTGTGGACGGCGAACAGATTGGCGCGCCGTGGCATGGAACACCCTGACGCTTGCCCGCTATGCTGTCAGGAGGAGGAATCTGTAGAACACATGTTGATGCAGTGCTCGTTTTCGCGCGAGGTCTAGTATGAGATGCTCCTACCGCTCCGGCTGCACCGTTTCACGCCAATGAACCAAGCAACTCTGGCTGCGTGGTGGTGCGAGATTGCAGCGGCGGCGCCCAGGTCAGGAAGAAAGGATCTGAATTCGCTGATCGTGTTAGTGATTAGATGCATTTGGTTAGAGAGGAACAGTCGGGTGTTCGACAAAATTGCCTCGCTGCCGTGGACGGTGTGTAGGAAAATTAGAGAGGAGTAGGAACTTTGGCGCATGGCCAAGTTGTGTGGAGTGGATGTGCGACGCCGTGAGTAGTCAGCTCCGGTGTTTGTTGAGCTTTGGCTCGGACAGTTCTTGTAAATTTGCTGCTTCTATCTTAATAAAGAAGACAAGCCACTTGCTTGTTCTTGAAAAAAAGACGTGGGGTGACTTATAATTAAGTTGAGCACGAGCAGGCTACTATGGCTAGCTTAGAGCAGACGCTAGAGAAATAAAAGCACGTTCTTTTCAGGAACCACTTGGATGTTTCTTTTAGTTCGCCGTCTGATTAGATAGAAGGGAAAATTTGCTTTGGACACCGTTATTTCGTGTCCTTTACCCAAACACACTAAACTTTCGTGCTTTTGCTGAGTACCATTATAATTTCGTAGTCATTTGCTGGAACACACTGCATGGACAAAAACGGAAAGGTTGATCATTTTACACGAATTGACCGTTTTAAATCCTTAATCGAACCTTTTTTTTCTCGTTTCAAATGTTGGCGTCCGATACTACCCATCATACAGCGCCTCCTCATCAGACTCTGCCAATATTTCGTTTGGTCCGAACCAGATACTTGGAACTTTGACGTGGTTCTAATGATTTTGCGACAGCGCCGACAGGTTACATAACCATGGCTAATGGCTTAGACGCCGGATGCTTAAATTCTGACGAAATAATGGCTAGCTCGATTGGGATTCAGTATGTAGCTTCACTCGTGAAGAGCGACAGGTTGGGCCGGGACGGGGACGGGGCCAGTAAACTCACTCGCTTAACTGCAATCAAGGCCGTGTGTACGAACTACGAACCACCCAATCGATGCTTTGGCATCCTTCCAGTTCCATCTGAACACCAAACGCTCTCATCAGCCGCAACAACACAGTGGGGAGTAGCATAGATCAGTAACATGTTGATGTTACTAGCCTATGTTACTACCTGCACAGTGGGGAGGAAACATATGTGTGGTGTCATATAAAGCTTTATTTATTAGGCTATATACTCATTTTTTCTTGATAAGTGTGATGTTACAGTAACTAGCTAAGTTATCACAAATATTCTTTCCTCATTAACTATGTGTCACATAAACAAACTTGTCTTGAAATATGTGATGTTACTACCTAAGTTACTTCTACTGTGATTAGCCTAAGCAGTCCGGATCATGCCACAACATTAACCGGAGACTCTTCGGTGGCTGTCTTGATGCAGTTGGCTTCACCTACCGCACAGTGTAATGGTACTGATCATTTAAAATCAGTTGCATGAATTGACCGTTTTAAATCCTTAATCAATCCTCAATTCATGCAAAAAGATCAACCTTTCCGTTTTTGTCCATGCTATGTGTTACAACAATGACCATGAAATTGTAATGGTACTCGGCAAATACACGAAAGTTTAGTGTGTCTAGACAAAGGATGCGAAATAATGGTGTCCTTAAGCAAATTTTCGCTAGATAGGGTTTGTGTACATGAGAAATTGCAAAGCATGCAAAGTTTTAAAATTACAAAGCCTACGTCGCTCATCTCCAGGATCTTAAGAGTGGGCATAAACCTGTTGTGCCATCTCTTTTTTGACCAATGCCGCCACGGTCTCCGGAAAGATCGCCTTGTTTTGAAGCACTCTCTTGTTCCGCTCCTTCCAAATGCTTCTTGCGAATTTAAAATATAGTATTAATTAAGTAAGGCCATCAGGTTCCTCGCCAAACTAGATCATGGTCCTGACATTTGTTTTACCGAAGTTGATTGCGCCTCTTCCCTCTTCTTCTCCTTTGGTAGGGCGGCAAGCACCGCATCCCACCAGCTACTAATAATTGTACCCGTCGTCGTCGGTGGCGAAATTCCAATAAAGTTGTTCCATACTTTATATAAAGGGAATATATTAATATAAAAAGTATCAATTACATCCAGCCTCTGCAATTGAATTGAATTGTTTCAAGGAAAGATTTTCTCTCTTACTTCCTTTCAGAAGGAGGTGATGGACTGTTTCCTGGTGGATCCTACGGAGATTGCATATTGGGTCATGACTCAAACCTATGATTGCTTGATTTCGGTCGTGAGCAACTTGCCATGAAGAGCGAGCCACGCGAAGAATTTGCATTTCGGCTTGGCGTGAGCCCTCCATGGATGGTCGTGAGCAACTTGTCTGATGGGGGTTGGCGCATGATCCGAGACCACAAGGGTCAGTGTCTTGGTGCCTGCATCAAGTACTAGGAGGAGGAGGTTGTAACGTCAAAAATTGTGGAAGCGCTCACTATGTGCCGAACTATCACCCTCGCTAAGGATGAATGTTTCTCCAAGATGATCGTCAATTCGGACAGGTTGTCAGAGATCAACCGAGTAAACGCGACACATGAAGATCATTCGCTGATGTGTCCTGCCATCCACGACATCAAAGCATCTGGCGGCGTCCTTAAGGTCATGTTCTTTTGGACATGTCAATCATGTTTTGAACACTCCTGCTCATTGCTTATCTAAATCTAGCGAGTCTTTAGTGTAATGACATTATGATAATGTGGTCAATAATTAAAACCCACGTTTGCCTCCAAAAAAAAAATGTTGCTACATGTTAGGATTCTGAATTTTGGTTTTGTTTTCTTACACCCAGTTTTTTCTCTTTGAAAAACGAGTTACACCTACTCTAAACCTATGGTTTTACGCAATTCACCCTCCCAGAAATAAGGGGTCTGAATCAAGGTTTGATATCGTCTTATGTCTCCTCCTCGCTCATGGATGTAAATTCAAGCTGATCGATCGCTCGCTTGCCCGTTGACAGAATCATTGGCAATGTGTCTTCAAGGAAGCAACATCTAGAAATTGATGCACACAGACATAGGCCTGCGAATGGTGCGGTTATAAATGGATTATTTTGTGCGGGTTTTACGTGGCCTCAGTTTGGTTTGGGCTAAAATGGGGGAGGCAACATTTTGGATTGGATCGGTGCGGGCTGACGATCAGAGCGGACCGGTGTGGTGTGGTTTGGACTCAAAACACGAAGTAAGAAACGGGGCTTAACCCATGGGTTTGACCCGCAAGACCAGTTCGGGGCGAAGCGACCAGTTCACGGTCGTCCCTGTGTGCGCCATGGACTGCGACGGCGACGACCGCGCCGCGCTCCTGAGAGTCAAGGCGCAGCTCGCCGGCCCCATCCCCGTGCCGCTCAGCAGCCTAACCGACCTCCGGTACCGGGACCTCATCGGCAACATGCTCACGGGCGGCATCCCGCCGGGTCTCCTGCACGGGAGCTTCAGGTTCCTGATCCTGGCCAACAACCGGCTCACCGGCGAGATCCCGGCCGACCTCGGCGACGTCGACACCCTCGACCTCTCCCGCAACCATCTCTCGGGCGACCCGTAGCCGTTCCTCTTCGGCACCACGAAAGCGGCGGCCAAGATCGACATGTTGTCTGGACGGCGGCGCCGACACCTACTCCCTCGAGGGCAGCTCGTCTGGGAGGTCACCGTGGCGCCGGTGGGCCGTGGGGACGCGGCCGCCGCGGTGGCCGGCACCACCGCGCCTTGGGTGGCCTCCTCTCCGGCGCTCGCGGGTGGAGGCCGGTGGCGGCGCTCGCGGGTGGAGGCCCGTACCAGCGGCGACGGGGGGACGGCGACCGGCGACGAGCTCTTCAGCTCCGACGCGGCGCTGGCCAGCCGGATCGACACGGCGGCGCTCGTCGCGGCCAACCGATCTGCACATGTGCTCCAACTGCAGAAATAGTAAAGCAGAAATTGTACGATTTGGGTTGGCCCCGTGGCTGTGATTTGGTCTCGACCCGCAAGATGCGCGTGGGGCGGTGTGGTTTGGACTTTGGAGTCAAAGTCTTCCGGGTTGGTGCGGATTGGGTGCTCAAAAGTAATTAGTGGTGTGGCTGTCAGAGGATTTACATGGTGGGCTGGGTTGGCTTTGGTGCGGGTTTCACCCCGTTCAAGCCGTCAGGCACATGCATGAACTATACAATGTTCGTTGCATCTTATTCTTCATCATTTCTGTGGCTGCTCCGCCATAAACTCCCGTCCTTATCAGTGAAGCGCTTGTCGCCTGTCGGGCCACTTTCCAAGCACCGGTACGGTCGGTTGCTGCTCACTACCGCTTTCCTCTTGTCTATGGACAGTTAGGGTTTAATGCTCGATACATTACGCAATAGATAGTTCTCCCGCTGCAAACAGAATTGGGGGCATTTCCTGAGTCCATTTCTCCGTGCAGAACTGGAGATCAGTCTTCTCGGGTGCTTGCGGATCTAGCTAAGAATATGGAGATGATAAAGAGATGCCTTTGCAGATCCGAGGAAGACTTCAAAGGTAACGAATAATTTGAACTGCCTTTTGTTTCCCCGTAGCGAGCTCTTGGCATTTCAGTTATCTTCTAGGAAACTTTCACCATGGTTTCGATGATTGTCGAGGTGCTATGATCCTGGTTTACATCTTATAATGATAGATTGAGGATGGATATGTATGGTGTTAGGACCTGTCAAATTCGTCAGCATGCTCGAGGAAGAAAGAGCAAGTAGTTAGATAGGCTTTCCGTCCAAAGCTGACTTAGAAGTTCTTTTCGCTGAACAGAACTGCTAAGGACAACAAATATCCAGATTTTCTCCTACAAAGAGATCAAAAGAGCTACGAACAACTTCGACCCCTGCAAAAAGTTAGGTAGAGGTGGTTTCGGAACTGTATACAAGGTATGTTCACCTCTTGGCGCATGTTCAAGAATCTGAACCTTCCATCCTCGAGGGAAGAGGAACGTATTTAGCTAATTTCGTCAACAACAACAAAAAATCAAGCAGGGAACCTTTGGAGATGGCACTGCATTTGCTGCAAAGGTTCTATCTGCTGAATCCGAACAAGGGGTCAGGGAATTCCTGACCGAAATCGAGAGCATCACCGAAGCCAAGCATGCAAACCTCGTCAGGCTGCTGGGCTGCTGTGTCCAGAAGCAGAACAGGGTCCTGATCTACGAATACGCCGAGAACAACAGATTAGTCCCAATTCACAGTCTTAGCTGTCGATCCAAACGCTCATACATACGTGTCGATCTTAGCTTTAGGTTCAGCGAGTGGAGCAACAGATCTCACATGGACCGTAAGGTCGGGAATCTGCGTAGGCACGGCCAAGGGGCTGAGCTTCCTCCACGAAGAGCACCAGCCGACCATCGTTCACAGAGACATCAAGGCTAGCAATGTTCTTCTCGACAGAGACTACATCCCGAAGATAGGGGATTTCGGCTTGGCCAAGCTGTTCCCGGACAACGTCACTCATGTCAGCACACGCGTGGTCGGAACGACGTGCGTAAGCAGTTCTTACCCAAGTCATGACTGTAGTCAGTTCGTTTCTAAGCCAGGCCATGGCTGAGCCATGACTTAGACCTTGCTTGCTTACCCAAGTCGATCTGCAGTGGATACCTGGCGCCTGAATACTTTGTGCACGGGCAGCTGACCAAGAAGGCCGACGTGTACAGTTTCGGGGTCCTCGTTCTCGAGATCATCAGCGGACGGAGGGTATCGCAAACGATTCGATCAGACAGTACGTTCCTCGTGCGACAGGTCTTGTGCTGAACCTGACTGATCTCGGTGTGCTGCCGTATACAACTATACATGTACCTCTATATCTTGAGTTTGGTGCGCTTTTTTGCAGGCATGGCTGCTCTACGAACAGGGAAGGCCGCTGGACATGGTGGACGCGAGTATCAAGGAGTACCCGGAGGCGGAGGTGCTCACATACATCAAGGTGGGACTGGTGTGCACGCAGGCGGCGCCGGGCTGCCGGCCGACGATGCGGCAAGTGGTCAAGATGCTGACGAGGCCCGCCGCGCTCCGGGAGCTGGAAATGCGCCCCGCCACGAGCTGCACCGTGGCAACAAGTAGTATTAGCAGTATGAATTCCGGCTCCATCACTTACAGCGAAATTGTTCCCAGGTAGATGGGCTGGACGCCCGGGAAATTGTTCCCAGCTAGAGTAGATGCTTAATTGCTAGTTCATCGAACAGGATCCATCTCATTCAGATTCAGGGAATTAACAACAGGCACCGCATACCGACTTGCTAATCTGAGTGCGAATAGCCGAATCGGGGACGCAGAAAACGACGCGAATGAGCGCACTGTTGCATGGAGCGAAAGAAACTGTCGAGCATTTTATTACGGCACAAACAAGTGGGCTTCCATTTCTTAAAGAAGAAAAACAAGTGAGCTCCGATCTGTTTTGAACTAGTGAGCTGCGATCTGTAAGCACAAACTAATAAGAAAGTTACAAAGGTCACTCGAGGCTGGAGTCCACCCGGCCAACGGAGCGCGCGACCGCAAGGATGTCCGACGAGCCATCCGCGGCCTGCTTCTCACCCTCCGGTGGCGTGGAGACGATGGACTCCCGGACCAGCCTCGCGGCCGTCGGATTCAGGGAAGAAGGCTCCTGCTGCTCGTCGCGCCTCTCCGGCGCCTGGCCGGTGTTCCCGGCCTGCTGCATCTTGTCCGCGTGACGTTGCTCCATCGGATCAGTCGCTGGATTGGGCGGTGGATAGTGATGCTTCTGTGGTGAATTGAGGATTTCGTGTAGATGCTATTCTACTATATACAAAAGATGGTGAAAATCGCGGCCTGTCCAGCCCTCCACGTCGCGGGCAAACCGTGGCCGTCCGATCTGCGTGATGGACGGCCTGGATGAGGCCACGTCGCCCCCAAACGGGCGCTACTGTAGCTCGCCGATTTTTGGCCAATGGCCACGCGCCACGTCGCCCCGGTTGCCCGGCGGTCACCGCGCGCCCAGCCGGTCGCCCACCCGGTCGCCGGACCACTTTGCAAAAAAAACCTCCTACTTTCAGATATTTGCATGCTTTCCATGCTTTTACTCCGCGGGAGGGCTTCAACGCAAATTGCAGAAAACACGGGGGCTACCGTGCAAAACTACCAGCGAGCTCCCTCGACGCCGTGGTCGCCGCCGCCGCCGCCGCGGCGCGCCGCCGCGCCGTCCCTCCCCGCTCCGATTGGAGCCCACCACGGGATCCGCCATCGCCGCCTCGACCTCCTCGGCGCGGTTCGGCCTCCAGGACGCCGCCGACGAGCTCGAATCACCGCGACCTGGCCCGCCGTCCTCTGCCGCGTCCGGCCGCCGTCACGGCCGCTCCGGCGACCTATAACTGGCGGCGCCGCCACGTTCAGGTTCGCCGGCTCCGGGCACACCCGGCGCGCCCACGCGCGTGTCCGAAGGCGCGGCGGAGCGCCGCCGCGGGCAGAACTAGGGTTATCCCCACTGTGACGTCAGACGACGTCACAGTGGGGCCAATTTGTCAGATTTTTTTTTTTGAAAAATCCTAAATTATTCATAAACTTTGGAACAAATTCTACATAATTTAAACCAGTAATTTCAAAATGTCCACAACAAAAAATGATAAACATGCCCGACCGAAATTCAAATTTCAAACTTCCATGTGTACTCCAAGTTGAAGATCCTAAATTATTCATATACTTTCGAAAAAATTCTACATAATTTAAGCCAATAATTTCAATATGTCCACAAAAAAAATGATAAACATACCCGACCAAAATTCAAATTTCAAACCTCCATGTGTATTCCAAATTTATTTTTTTATATACGCCAAAAATAATTAAAATGTGTCAAAATATTCCAAAACCGTACGACTTCCGAATTTGAACAATTCTCGAAATGCGGACAATTTTCCAATTCCAACAAATTTTACGGTTGAATAGACCAAAAAAAAATAGCCCACCTTAAAAAAACCATTTAGATAAATTCCCGCTGGGAAAATTTTTACAAAAAAAGCAAAATGTTCATGGAAAAAAAATGCTGCCTATTTACGGGAAAAAAAAATACTCGAATTTTTAAATTGAACATTTTGCAGAGAAGCTCTAATTCAATATTAAATGTAAAATAGTAATCAACATTCCAACTCAAATTGAGAATTTGAATATATGAAAAAGTTCTACGACTTCCAAACCTCATCAATTCATAAACACTAAAATAATCCAAGTTTGAATAGATTCCAAGATATACAATTTTCAAAACCTGCTCGATCATTTCAACTCAAATTCGACATTTACAGTAAATTTGACTATTTCAGAAAAATATATGACTCCCAACCCTCAACATTTCATAAATACTACAATAATTCAAATTTGAAAAAAAATCCAAATTGCAAATTTTTTGAACCCTATTTGACCGTTCGAACTGAAAATTCACATTTAATCATTCTAGAATTTTAAATACCTTTCAAATCTAACCATTCTTGCCGCCACTAAAAGAATACAAGTTTGAATAAATTCCAATACAACCACTTTTCAAAAACTCAACATCCTTTTAAGCACAAAATTTTCCATATTAAAATAACATTCATATTTCAACAACTCTTCATAAAAAAAATTATCGAACAGGCGCGACAATAAATACCCATCGACAAAATATAAAAAATATTATCAAAATACTAAAATCACAAAAATGTTAACTATTTTTGGAAAAAAAATTAATAATTCAAACTATCTTCTTAACTAAAATAAAACCCACAAAAAAATATCAATAATACCATTTAAAACGATAAACCCAAAAAAAACAATTTGGCACAAAGCATCTTATTAAAAAAAAGTCCGGTAAATCAACTAAATACAACGACCCACTTCAATTCCAATAGCTTTCAAACTTAACCAATTTTTAAATGCAAACACTTTCAAATTAAATTTCACTACACAGTCGCGGCGCACACCGCGCTAAGATCCCAAACTATAAAACGCCCACAGTCTTTTTTTTTTAAACCATTCTACATAATTCTAAACATGTTTTTCACACGATTCCAAATAATGCAAAACAAAAAAATAACAAATGGCCACATTTTTTTTCCCAAAAAAAATAGTCCAAACTATCCATTCCAGCCCAAACTCAAAAAAGTCCACGATTTTTTTCCCAAAAAATTCTTTCAGAACTTTTAATTCAAAACAACTTTACGGTTGAATGGTTCAAAATTAAAACCCACGGGTCCGCGCTTCGTCCCCTAGTAGGAGTACTTAAAGAACATGCATGCGCTGGCTCATCTAGATGGTTCTTTACTTCTTTGGCACAACACGTGTACATATTTCTATGACGACGACTCCTGTGGTGACGCGTGTGAGACTTTATCTCCAATTAGGAAAAGTCGTACAGCCTCGTCGATGTTGTTTTGTGCAGAACTAACAAAACAACTCATGTCAAATTGGCCACAATCTAATCCAACCGCGCAGCCAATCGCTATTTCGATAGCTTGCTCCTTGGTTGTTACTCGGTCGATCTCCGTTTTTAAATATAAAACTTTCTAACTTTTTGATCGTGTTCTGACTCATTCTTAAATGAGTAAATCAATAGAATAAAACATGTCTACATACGCACGAATGAGGACAAATCTAGAAAAGATAGAAAGTTTTATATTATGAAACGGAGGGAGTACATTTTTGTGAATCCAGAAATAATTAATGCACGAGACTTGAAATTACAATTTTGTATTGTCCTTCTTCCCCAAGATGACATCACGGCCACGTTTGCACCTCCATGTCAACTCATCAAAGAATTCAATTGTTCCCTGATGAAAGTGGTACATGAGTTGGTTTAGAACGGTGTGAGACAGTTTTGTTCCTATCTACCGTTGGTGTTTTTTTTTTTTGCGAGAAAGATCCCGATATATTATATAAGTTCACAATTACAAGAATTACAAAACATTTCAAACACAATAAAATTTGCATCGAGGAGCTAACTTGAACCTCGTCCTTAGTGGTCATAGGTGTGATAATTGACGTTAACGTCATCTTTCTTTTTATCAAGCTATTATGATGCTTGCTTCTCTTCGGTTGGATTCCTCTTCAACAAGGAAATTGTGCTTCTTCAGTTTTGCATTCAAATTATCGTGAATAAATGGATACCAGACCTTCTCAGTGCAACACTACTTTTTGCTGGATCGCAATATATCAAGCAAAAAGTATTTTCTAACGGAGCCGCGCCCTACCGGATCTGCATGCGGCCAATCAGCAGCAGCACTTATGGTTGTATTTAAATACGCCTATTCCACTCGTATTTTACGTACAAATAATATATTATATGAAGAAAATATTTTTTATTAATAAATTACAATATAATTTTTCAATTGATTTCCACAATTTTTTTTTTGAAAAGTCAGTTTTCTAGTTAATTTTCTTATTATTTTCAGCTATGTGTTATTTTTATGAAAAAATTCAGAATTTTCAAATTTGCCACTGAAATTTCAGTTTTTTAAGAAACATTCATGCAGATTGCACACATATTTGCGCAATATTTCATTATATAGAAGAAGTTCAGATAAAATTTGAAAGTAGATACAATTTTTAATATATTTATATAAGGTATGTTCAAAACATGACATAAACCTTTTATATGTACGAAATCTTGATGAAATATATGTAGTGTCACAAAAACATTAGTGAAATTTGCATGAAACCTATATTATACTCGACTACTCGAGCATATGTCATATCGATGTGAAACAAGTCAAATACGATAGATTAATTTTATTGAAATTTCATTTTATTTTCAATACATTTTCATAGTCGAAATTTAAACATTTTAAAAATGTGTCCAATACTCATCTTGTTTTGAAGATCTCGTCGCCAGAAACTCAGATATCAAAAAATTAAAAAATCTGACATTTAGTTCAAAAGATATGATCCATACAAAATTGAGAAACAAAGTAAAAAAAGATGTATGGGTGGGTAGTAAAATTACACTTTTCACCCGTCCCTCACTTACGTGTGGGGCACAAACTGCTTGTACCCACATGTCATAAAGGTGAGAAGGTAGGTGGGCAACTGTGTAAAGGGAACAAGTGAATGGTAGTATTTAATATGTACAGAGTTTTTTATCAGGAAATAAATGCCAAATACCAAAAAGTAGAGTACGAATCACAAAGCAGGAACTAGTGGTGCATTCATACCCGGTAGGGCGCGGTTCCGCCAGAAAATCCGCGTTGCAATATCAAGTTGCTTTTCTGCAGCACCTACATGGCCACATTTGCACTAACCTTTTCACTAGTTGGTTTGACCAGGTTGTTCAACAAAAAGGAAAGATGAATGCTGGCCTTCTACGAGTTTCTTCTTAGTAAAAAAGTTCCTCCTTCTCACTCGATTTCGGTTTTTGAAGAAGATAGGAATGAGTCACTGCCAGGTGTTCTTGGTCGTTGATACACTAACCAACCACGTTAACCTATAGTGCGCATTTTTTTAAAATTTCCATATGGAGAGAACGCTATCTTCAATCCATAGTGTCATCTTTCTCTTATAATGACATTAGTTATACTTCCTTCAATATCGAGTTTATCCAAAACCTATGTCTGATCCCGTCCAGTAGCAGGTTTAATTTTTCAAGGACAAGATTGGATATAAGAGTTTTACAACAGGCTCAAGGCCCGATCGTCCAATAGCAGGTTTAATGAGCACGAGAGACCAATCCACTTACTTTGACAGCAAGCTCTCGTTCGGGGACATCCCATAGCACCCATGCAGCTCTTCCACGAGTTTCTGCAACGCCATGTGGGAAGTGCCACCGTCGTTCACCGCTGACTTGGCTGCCTGCTGAGCCCAAGCGGCCCTCGCCCGCATTTTCCGCCCCTCCTCACCCTCGGCGTCCATCAGCGTCCTCACCTTCTTCTCCACCTCCGTCCACTCGATCAAGACCGGAACGCCTCCAACCTTAACAACGTCCATCCTGACGCCCGCGCCAATGATGTCGGCGACGTGCTTGGCGTTGAGATGTTGCTCGGCCATCATCGGCCACGCCAGCACGGGCTTCCCCGCTGCGAGGCTCTCCATAACCGAGTTCCACCCGCAGTGGCTGACGAACCCTCCCACCGCAGCGTGAGCCAGCACGCTCCTCTGAGGGACCCACCCGCGGATGACGCGTCCGTGGGGCCCCACGTCCACCGGCGACGACCAGGTGTCAGATCGGACTGCCCAGAGGAAGGGGTGGCCGGACTGCACCAGCCCGCGCGCCAGCTCGTCGAGCTGCTCGTCGGGGACGTGGGCCTGCGTGCCGAACGACACGTAGACCACCGGTTCCGACTGCTCGTTGAGCCATGGGAGGCAGCCCTCGGGATCCTGCTCCTCGTCCTCCACCTCGCGCTGCATCGTCTCCGCCCTGGCGGCTAGAAGAAACAGCGGGCCGACCAGCCAGGCGCGGGCGTCCGGCTGGTAAAACGACTCGAAGGCCGCCACGTAGTCCTCGTCCAGCGTGGCGAAGCTGTTGACCAGGACACCCCAGCTACTCACGTCCGACTCGCTGACCTCCTCCATGATGAACTTGGACAGAGGGTCTTCCCCGTCGGTGATCCCATGAGGGACCTCCGCCTCCGTGATCCTCACGTGCTCCGGCATACGTTCCACGCGAAACCACCGTTGCATCCTGGCAGTGTCAGTCCGCCTGCGAAGAGCGACTTGCATATGGCCATGGAGAAGCAGGACATGCCGTGGAACACGACGCGGCGGACGCCGGCGTCGGCGGCGACACGGTTCGTGAACCCGAGGAAGAAATCGGAGACGATGGCGAGCGGCGGCGACGGCGAAGAGAGCGACGCCAGGAGCTCGGCGAAGGGCTCCCGCATGAGCGCCGTGGCCCGCAGGAATGTCGGGTAGAGGGACGGGCTGGGCAGGGCGTCGGTGGACTCGATGCCGGCCGGCAGCGGTGGCAGCGAGGGGAACGGGAGCACGGCGAGGTGCACCGACGAGGGGAGGCGGCTGCGGGCGAAGGTGAGGTTCGCCGGTGTGGTGACCATGGTGACGCGCAGTCTCTTGTGGTGCACGGAGAGTGCCGTGGCAAAGTGGAGCAGTGGGAGCGTGTGCCCTTTCGCCATGAACGGGAACACCACGATGTGGTCACGACCGGCGGCATGTTGGGCTGCAGCGGCACCGTTGGTGGTGGTGGCCGCCATGGTAGGGAGTTTGTTCTGTGGTTGAGTATTTTGTTGTGTGGAGTTGTTTTGTGGTTCAGTATGCTGCAGAGTAGTGTGGCTTGGGGCACCGTAACTGTTTGAATCGTCTGCATCTCTCGGAATAGTTTAGTTTTCGATACTGACACCGTCAATGTTGAGATCGAATTGGAAGAGGTTTACCTGACGTCTGTACTCAAATACTCACTAAAAAAATACTCAATGTGATGCTCAAGTTGTACAATTCCTAACCGGATAAACAAACTAAAAGAGGTTGACATGACAATTAATGAATCGAGATGCTCGAGAGGTTGTTTATATGCCCGACGACAAGAAGTGGCAAGATTCAATGGAACGGTGCAATCAAGCTGCAAGTTGTAAAAGCAAGTAGTATAAAATATGACGTAAGCACTAAGCAGACAATGATTTTAGGGTTTTTATTTCGGTGCCCAGTTCCATTCGTACTACTTGCTCCCGTCCGGTTTATCAGTCATGCGCATGTATCTAGATTGCCAATTTGACCAACAATATGAATAAATATAATTTTAAAAAAATCATTAGAAACTTCAGATGTTATATTTTTCAATATTTTTTTTTGTTATATAATTTATTTTATATAGGTCAAATGGACAACCTAGATAGACTTATAAACCGGACCAGAGGGAGTACTTCGCCACTGCTTTGACTTTCCTCACTTTTGACCTAATTCGCTCCACTCGAGCGTTGCAAATGACCAAACGGTTGCAAATGACCAAACGGGTGGTTTTCGGCAAGTCAAACTTGTTAACCTTTACTTGGCTGAGTTTCACTTAAAATGCTTTCATTGTTACTGCGCTGGCAGGTGGGAACCGGAGTGTGGTCTCTCGCCCAGATTGCCTTGGATGTCTCTCGCCCAACCATGCGCGGTGAGACCCTCAGCAACAGTTCTAATCTTGCCTCAGCAACAGTTCTAATCTTGCATCGGCGGCGTTTGGGGTACATGCCTACAGCTGGAGAGCGATATCCCTCACCGAGCGACTCTATCTTCACAGAACTGCGATGTTCTGTCGTTGCCAATGGTCCAGGAGGTAGATGCCAAGAACAAGGCGCATTCTGGAGCCGAGAATTGCAACTCAAGGCCACCAGGCACGCGCCTCATCGGTCACCAGAGCCAGCATTCAATTTCTGTTCAGGAGGTGGAGGCAAAGACATGGGAAACTCTAATTTACAACTAGTTGCACCCACAACTCATTCTCGGATATCCCACTTCAAAGTTTTCAAAAATCGCGAAATAAATCATGCACATAGATTATGTTGAATCTTGTGCACCGAAAAAATTCATCTAAAATTTTTCATCTAATTTGCGAAGACATGGCAATTTTCGAAGCTCATTCAAGTTCTGTTCTAGTATTCCATCTATTAACACTTTGATTTACCATCGGAAGCGAGATCTTTCAAAGAAACAATACTGAAAAATTGGATAACAATATAAAATACAAAGTTGACTATAAACAGAAAAAAAACAGCCACTACAAATATTGACCAGCTTCTGATATCGTGCCACCACTAATCACCTACATTTTTAACATTTTGGATTCAAGTGTAAAACTAATACTAGTGCCGCGATCAAAATTGGCTACCTACAACTTCAACACCAAGCTACAACCTAGTACAACATACACCTAAAGCTAAGCAGCTTGTCAAATAAAGGCCACCGTGCTCTTCTTTTCCCTGGGGCTCCGTGCAAAATCCACAACAACGAACTGCAGCAAAAACAACCCACCCACGGTTGAAGCTTTAAACACCCAGTTGGAATTGGCGACATGAAACCAAAGCAGTCTGCATGAAGTCCGGCAAATTGCCTCACAATTTCATCGCTCTTAGATAACAATCATTTCTCCGTTAGCAAGCGAGGAGAGCCTTGGGAGTCCACCACCATCAGATGGCTGTTTAGCTTCGTAGAGCTGGTAAGTCTCCTCTAGCTCAAAGCCCATTGAGCGTTTCTGTGCTATGACACACCGCTCAAAGAAAATGGTCTTCGATCCTGGAATATCTACCATGTCAAAGACACGTCGTTTCTCTGACAGCCCGCTCAAGGAACATGGCCTTCGATCCTGGAATATCTACCATAAGGAGGTCTTTGCACTGGCCTTGAGAAATCTTGCTTGAAGCGCTTATTGAAATTGGGCGCCATTGATCTGTGGTACACATTTAACTATTTAAGCATACTATAAAATAGAGCAGATAATGCATAGACGAGAATGAAAGAAAACAGACAAACATTTAATCAGGAAAGCTGCAAAAACTACTTCTACCAACAATCACCATGTCAGAACAGTGAGTGGAGGATGTCGTGCTTAGCAGTACACCTTTCCTCAACATTCTCTAAGCCTAACCATGCTACTGCTAGATGTTATGATCAAGCTCATGAAGAAATCATCAATCATTCCTTCTCAAAAGATCTAAACGATCTACCATTCCTTCTCAAAGGGACTTCGAAATGATTTAACTGGGCATAGTTATCCACTGACACAGTGTTTACTGTTGGGAACTGGACTACCGCCTTGTTACATACTTGTTTGCATAGTACTTCAGTGGCAACAAAATCTAATGAAATGAGGATAACATAGATACAACTTCTAGTTAGCAAAGCTGAAGTCCCTGAACTAGAAAACCAAAAAGCATCCAGCATGCAACAAAAGCATCCAGCATGCAACAAAAGCAAAGGAAGATCATAACGATTAACTATGTACAACAAAAGCGAAGGTACTTTTCCTTTTGATAACAATAAGTTGCAGACATACAGCATGCAATAGGCAAACCAACAATCACCTTGGAGAACCAGACCGTTTCTGAGCAAATTGACCAAGCATGGATCTCAAAGTTCCAAGAGCCTCATCAGCGGCCTAGAAAATGGCAAACATGTAAGCACTTAATTCAGATGATATACAGCATGTGAACTAACTAGACCAGAAAGATTCTTATTGCTCAAGAAATGCATTTACGGTGCCTTAATTCATACACGCTTCAAAGAAAAACAAAGATAACATTTCAGTTCATTTTCATAGATATATTAAAAATCCACTGCCCCACAGTTCGCCACCAAATGCAAGTGTACGAGCAGTGGACCCAACATCTACGAAACTAAAATATAGTTCAACAAGAAATTAAATGTGAAACATAGGTAAGCGTTATATATCCAAACTGAACCTGTAACCTAAAAAAACAATAGCTTCACTATGAGGTGTATAACCTGCAGCTTAGCTTCTTCCCATGTTATTCCAACTCCTTTGCCAAGAGTTTGCCCACCAACTTCTACCTGAACATCAAAAGGTAAGCCTGTTTAGTATGCTGCAGAAGTTCATGTTGTTTGTTCAAACACTCTCTCTCTCTCTCTCTTAACTAAGCCTTTTGTCCCAAACAAGTTGGGGTAGGCTAGATATGAAACCCTTTCACGAGGACTTCCCAGGAGGTCACCCGTCCTAGTACTAATCTCGCCCAAATGGATTTCATACCCATGGGACTGGCTAGCTTTTAAGTTGGCTCGCCAAGCCTATCACAACCCTTAGATATGAAACCCTTTCATGAGGACTTCCCAGGAGGTCACCCAGCCCAGTACTACTCTCGCTCAAATGAGTTCCATACCCATGGGACTGGCTAGTTTTTACGTTGGCTCGCCAAGCCTATCACAACCCTCCTCCTTTAGACGGCTTGGGACCGGCTATGCCACTAAATAAATAAATAAATAAATAAGCGTGCAACAGACGTTCATGTTATCACCAAAAGACATTACACTCACTGTAATGTGCAAGTATTATTGTACCCAACCATATCAATTAGTAAACAATCTTTGACTCCAATCATGTGGATGTCAAGGACATTTTCCATATAAGATGAGCTCTATAAATAGTAAACACAAAAGAGAAACAATTCCCCAGACAACCTTAATTTGCACACCGCAAGACCCACACAAATAGTGCTACATGATACATCAGGGTGTACCAGATATCACACATTCTCATCATGAAATAACTTGATGACACCGTGTTCAACTTTATACAAGAATGTGTACGTTGTCAGTGCTACAGATATCAGGATAAAAACCTCAAATAAATGAAGCTGCTAACTGACCTGAGCATAAGTTTCCTTGCCTACTGAACCATCTGGACCACTTGGAGGAGCTTGAAAAACTAAATTATATCCCTCAACCGTGCACTGCAATACATTTTCACACATCTTATACACTACCAGTTTAATGAGGAGAGAGTCAAACGGCCAATAATCAACGAAGGTACTTACAAGTTCCTTAAGAGCGGCAACAGAACCTCCTGTTTTTCGAGAATTATTCTCCCCCACTTTCATAAATCGGGATTCCTCAGAAGTACTTGCAACTGGTAATATATCGTTCCTCGTATTTTCAGAGTATCCAAAAAGGTTTTGATTGCTCCCGAAACCATCTTCGTTCACATCAGTCATCTTACTTGGATCAGACAACAGGTATTTATCTGCGAGTTAATTTGACACACGCAAATATGAGAACAGAACTATCCAGCACCATAGTGTGTCAACAGATGTAACTTGTTATATGTCCACAGTGACAGATTCAGGGATATAGTATGGTGCTAAAAAGAGAAGAACATATACGCCCGGAGTAAACATGTGACTAATCCAAATTTAATATGAATCTCTTGGCTACCATAACATAATATATTCATGAGAACAGAACTGGAGTATCTAGTGTAATATGCAACACAGCACAAACTTACTGGCTAAATTTCTTATAGATATCTCCGCAGCTTCACGCTGTGCTTCTTTCCTTGTACCACCAAGGCCTTCACCTACTTTTTCTCCAACTATCCAAACCTGAAAGAGGTAAGACAGGTAAGGACAACATAAACAAGGCAAGCTTAAGAACACTATAACGAGACAATAAAACAATTTGTCTTTGGCAAAAAAAAAATCCTACAGATAATGGATGAGAAGTGCAATAAATTCCAGGGTCGGTCACGGTTGTCAGTCTCTCGAAAGAGAATTATGTTGTATTGTATGCAATACAATGACAGATTACCATCCAAAAGTTCACATCGCTTTACAAAATTCCAATGAACTCAAGAGACAAACTTGCTTTGTTCAATTATTTCAAATGCGAAACTTAGAACCTGAATATGAAGATACCAACCATAACCAAAGTTCCAAACCTACCTCAATGGAGAACTGTAGTTCTGTGGTATCACATAATCTTGACCTGTACTCCACCTAAATACAAAAACAAACATACTCAGAATGGACTACCGGCACAAGTATTCGGAACACCATTTAATATTGATAAATCAAAATTACCTTTGATCCAGACTTCAGTGCGATCTCCTCTAGTATGCCAACAGAGGTACCTACATTCCGTGCAAAGTTTGGTCCGGATTCTATCTGGTTGTTCCTCTGACCTGATGGAACATGCCGAGTTGCTAGCTCCTTTCCTTCACAGTGTAAACACAGTTAAGAAAATTCCATCCGAAAAGAAAATCTAACATAAAAGCAACAAAGCACAACAAACTCACAGCCAAAAATGACGAGCCCGAAAGTAATTCTTAAACACAGAGTTACTGAAACAAGCTTTATAGTATTGACTAATTTTATTGTGGGTGAAAAAGCGATAGGCAAATTTTGAACAGGGCCTTGTTTGCCATTGAAAATGCACAACTACGTGATACTAATAGACCTGCAGAACAACCCAGCTCGTTTTGTAGGGCCAAAGTTTATGTTAATAAGCCCAAAGAAGCCTAACACAAAATAATGGTTTATGCTGAAAATAATTCAAAACAATATTTTTTTGAAATTGAACAAAAAACGGAAAAACATCTTTTAGACTTTGACTTGGTTTTGTCAGGCCACGACGGCACAAGACTGGCCTTTCAAGGCAGCACTTTTTTCACGCCTTGGCCAGCTGGCCTTGACAAGGTCCATTAATGATTATACTACATCCATGATGTTAATCCAAAATGTTCGCTGAGTTCAACTATGTAATAAAATTGCGACATCATATGAGTATGAAAGGAAAAAAGTACAATGTGGAAATTCCATGCTGGTCATGCACCACGCAAACGAAAACGAGAGCTAAGAGAAATTGCCTAGTACTCTGCTCCACCGCCTCAATACGAACATCAAAATTACAAGGGAGTGCACATACATACATACCAGAAAAGGATCTGTATCTTGGAGGTGCATGGTTCTGAATCATGCGGTGATCCTCAGGACGTGACAGCTGAATCAAGCAAATGTTTGTCACCATGTGCTGTGAATACGTCTTATTAGGAAACACAGATATTAAAATATTCCATTTAAATCACCTACCTGAGAGGGAAACCTCTGGTTCTGATAACTGAACCTATCAGAGGACACCAGATCACCATGGAAGTAAGACGGATGTGGTGGCTGCTTTTTATCATAGTGCATGGTATCAGATTCTGAAGGGAATCCTGCTGAACCACTGTTCAAATTATTTGAGTTCATGCCATCCTCTACAGGAAACCAATTTCCTTGAGGTTGCACAGGAGGAACTGGAACTTGCACAGGAGGTACTGCTGGAAGAGGAGGTGTAGGATCCCTTGTGTCTTGACCATGTTGTAATATGAGAAGCCTTCTCCTTGTATCAGGATCTAACTCAGACTCAGGAACTTCGCCCTCTTCTCTAGCTGGAGAACCTTGCAGTGGATCTAAGAGACCTGGTTGAGCAACTGGTTGGCTAAATGACGGTGGTGGAACCTGATTGCTACTAAAAGGCATCATGCCAAGAGGTGGTGCAAATGGCGCTACTGAAGATGGAATAAAATTTTGACCAGGGGCTACTGGAATCATAAAGTTGGCTGTTGTTGAGTTCAGTGCACTGCCAGTGCCAGATGCTTCCTGAAAACAGTTAAGACAAATACATAAGTAAAAACAGTGCGAAACAGAAAAAAGAATTTACCTGCAAAGAACTAAGCGAAGATATTTTTAGTTCACATTTTCTGTATAAAATGGTTCCATCAAATATCAAGGAGCACATGCGAAAATAAATCAAGCAGAAATTATACTGCCATGCATGTCACGTGAACAAAACTCTTGAAAAAACATCATAGCCACAACTTTAGCGTTACAACTAATTTTAGCAACAAAAGCCGAAATACAGAAAGCAGTCATGCAATGAACATATTCTTGTTATAAATTGATTTCAGGCACTGCAAGTCCTCCAGGTGAGCTAATAGTTAACAATAATAGAACACACACCATTGTGTTAGGTGGTCTGCAATGCTACGATATATAAATATGTTCTGAAGGTTAAATTTTAGATTAGGTTTTTTATTGGTATATCGAACTGACACTCTTAATGAGAGAAATAATTTCTTAAATTATCTGTTAAAAGTAAATTTCTTAACATTATAGCTAAGCCATCTATTCCAACTGGCTTCAATCACAATTTCTTCTCCCCTAGTCACTCTGCGACCTAGATAATCAGGATTCTCCCCACATCCCTGTTCATTTCTTATGGTGCCCCTCCAGTCCCCTTATCCACTCTTTACCGGATGGTCTTGCTTGTGCTTGCTTCAACCCAATGATTCCATGAACTTTCAAGAACAGGTCAAACTTTGACTCGTTCGGATATGGAGCAGCACCACTCAGTGGCTTGAGCTGCAACTCATCTGTCAACATGACATACATGACTCCCCAACAACGCAATGGGGTCCCATGCAAGTGGCCTCAATGGGATCCAAAAAGTGGCAAATTGCAGAGGCAGCAGTTACTTATTGCATTGATAACGCTTTCATGTATCCTTAATTAGAAGCAAAGATTCTAGTTATCAGGAAATCATTATTCTTGCAGTTGCTAGTACCGTTTGGTAATCCTAGCAAAGTGATGACAATGATGGTGTTGGTCGCCATCGCTAACTGTTCTGTCTGAAAATATACAGCGTAGGAGGTCACTGCTTGGGTGCAACAGGGATCAGAAGAGCAGGGGGAAAGAGACAGGGTCGGCTGTGAGACAGCAGGGGAGCACTGGTTAGGGGGCAAAGGGAGGCAGCAGATGGCAGCCGGCCAAGAATGGCAATCATGAATAAGGGACTGTCACATGGACTCCAGTGTGTAACAAAATTTTATACATATAATTTGCTGAGTGATCACCACGTCGGCCACAGCATCATCCACGCTAGCCTACAACCACTACCAAGCCACCATGGAGTTATTTACCCTTATTTTATAGGTTCAGGCCTTCAGGTGGATAAGGTTTTGTGGTCTATAGGGATTAAGTAGGTGCACCCGATGACTTCGGATGTATTAATTTGGAATTTTGAAAATTCATAAACAGAAGTGAAGACAGAGGCAGGACTGCAAACCTTCATTCTCCTTTCAACCTCAGCATCAGCCATACCATCAAAAGTCAGTGAATCTCTATTCCCATTTACCACTGCCACATTCTCGTCCTAATGAACATGAAGAGAACTGTTAATTGCCGAGAAAAGAACATGTAACTGTAAGCATCAGGTTTTACCAGACTCACCTCTGAAATCAAATAGTTGCCTACGTCTGGGGCTGACGAGATATCATGTATTTCATCCTCATAAAGAACACTAGTAATTCTTGGCAAGAGGCCTTCATCAAAGTCTCTGTCAATTTAATGATGAAGGTTTATGTTAAGAAGCCACACGACCGCTGCTGTTGTATAATAAGTATAAAAAACAAACTAACATGGCAGCTTAGAATAGACTTGGTTCTTTTTTTTTTGCGAAATCGAATAGACTTAGTTTGATAGTGGAGAATGCCATGACAGTGATACTGAAATCATATTCATAGAAATGGTTCATAGAAATGGTAATCTTACTTGAAAAAACCGCCCCTAACATTGCACGCAACATTTCTGGCAACACAAAGAACTGGGATAGAGCAGTTTGCCTGAAAGTTGAAGAAAGATATCCATTAGTAACCATAAAGTAAGGTAAGTTTGTAAGTACAAGTATAGGTCTACTATGACCCTTACCTCTGCTTGAGGTGCATAATATGGAGTGAAAGCAGGAACCACATGAACTCTGGATTGATCTTTCTCATCCCAAACTTTGAGGCGATCATCAATTACTAGCGCCATTCCAGGATGGCAAGATCCATCGTGGAAAACATTTAGCAAAGACTTTTTTAAGCCTATAAATAACAATTAAGATATTAACTTCGGATGATAAAATGAGAAGCAATCACCAACTGATGTGCGTAAAAGAGAATGAAACCTTCAAGGTTGCATCGACAGCCTCTGATTACAGGAACATTTGAAAGATCATACTGCATTAAGCTTTTTAAGTACTTGGTCCAGAAACAAGACAATTCACTTACCAGATTTTACACACACCATTCTGTCACTAAGTTGAACAGAGTTAATCAATCTTGAGTCGGGATCAAGCAATCTCCACATTTCTAGAGCGTAATCTCTCTCAGCCATTGTACACACATAGACCTCAAAACGCTTGCGACCTCTTGCTATCAAATAGCTTCGAAGATCCTCCCATGCTGGCCTTAACCGAACAAGAACGCTGGTATCCCTTATCTACAGAAGAAATAACTCCTTAGCCTAGCAATTATGGACCTTCCTTTTTTTGCAATAATATCAGCCAGGTGATCATAGAGTATAGAAACGTATTGCTTTGCCAACATATAATACATGCAAATTCACTGTAGAAACTTCCATGTTTACGAGAGAAAGAGAGAACACAGATACAAATCCATGACCATACAACTATAAGACTCTGAGGAGACCTGGTGTGTAACAGCAATTCAAAAAACACCATACTGTAAACATGAATTATAATGCAACTATGTGTGGATGAAGAACCACTATTAATAAAGATGCAAGCAAATTCAAGCAATGGATCACATACCAAAGGATTTATTCTTGTCAAGATAATATTTTTCTCTTGTAATCTTATAACTGGACGTGTCAATGATTGGTGGTTATCAGACAAAGGTGGAACAATCTCAGGTTGCACTTTATACATTTTTCCATCATCATAGACCTGATCACCTTCTATATACTGCTTTAGGATAGACTTATCATCTTGGTACCTCTTGATCTCTGCTAACATACCATTGATGCGTTGTGGATCAGTCTCATTACTCAGCTTTCTTTGAAGTGAATCAATTCTGTCCTCAAAAGACCGTGTAGTGTTGGCAACAATCAATGTCTCATCAAGGTCAAACACAATACCGAGGCACCGGAGATTCAACATGGTCAAGCAAGAATTATACAAACCAAATGGCACTTTATAGCCCCAGAAACATGCGTGATTCGCCAAATTTCTTCTTGATGTCATTGCCACTAAATGCAATTCTTCCTCTCCCAGTGGAACAACTGCAGTCTGCAAACACAAACAAACAAAAGGATCCATTTAAATATGGAAGTACATGAAGTAGAAATGTTTTGCATGTTGTAAACAGAAGGAATTAACTAGGCAAAAAAAGAGTGCAGGAAATTGCCAAAAGGGTAACTTTGGTCCCAAGTTATGAAATTAAAAGTTTGCTGTAAATTACACGTGTTTATTGCAGTGAGAATCAAGCAGAAACCAAAAGTAACAACTTGTTAGACTGAGTGTCTATGTAAGTTTGTCCATCATTTGAAATTCGTTAGAAAAAATGACAAATCAAAGTTTATATTCAATTAGAGTGATCAACTGGTTGTAGAAATTAGAAACCGATGTGATGTCCAAGTTGAAATTAACTCTCCCTCGCAAACCATTATTGCCAAGTTGAAATTCTATTATGTGATGATACAAATGAATTAAAAGCAGGTCCAAGTCCACAGAACATCTTATATAAAGTGATTCCTTGAGTCGGTATCAGCAATGAACAAAATATCAGGGTATTCTTTGTCACGAGTCCACGTCCAGACTTATTCATGAGACCACGGTGATTTTCCATGTAAGGTTAACATACTTATTAATGCAGTAAATGCTAAGGTCATGTCCTGGTAAACTTGTCCATGTAATAAGATTAAAAGGATTTTTTTTCCTTAAAGTTGAGTCCCCTTGAAGTTTCCATGTAAAATTAGGAGAAGAGATTCCATAAAACTTTCCATCTTAAAACTGTCCATGTAAATTAGGGAGGGAGATTCCTCCCATCTGTTCACGTTTTTTTATGTCGGGGATGGTTTATATACCTTGTTGTCCCTGAGGCAAGCAGCGTGCATGGCGACGAGCGGCGGCGGTGGCTCGTCGGCGGCCTTGGGCGGCCTGGACTCCATGACGAGGCAGCGCGCCCCAGCCGCGACGGCGTGCATGACAGCGAGCGGCAGGCAGCGCTCACTGGGCGGGGAAAGGCGGTCAACGCGGATCTCTCGCGCCCAAGCCGCCGCCAAGCCCAGGTTCGTCTCGCCCTTGGGCCACACCTCCACCTCTCCGATGGAGGTGTTCCCGTAATAAACCATGGACTTGATCATCATCATTCAGATCTCTCGAAACCAACAAAACAACAAACAGATCTCGAGCGGACGGATCCGCGGGTCAATAAGTTCGTTCGGCGTGTTCCAAAATCAAAGGGCAGCCTGGTTCTCACACAGGTAGATCTGTTGCAGATCTGTTCTTATTGATGAAGCGTCCGAAACGAAAACAAAAATATGACAGGAACAGGTAGGGGGGAGGATGGATAGATATGCGTGCGTGGTCTTAGTGACGATGGTGCTTGTCCGAACTCTTCACCGATTTCGGTGCGTGGGGGTGGGTTTGGTCAGATCTGGGGGAGCTCGTGCGCTGCCGCGTCAATGGCGGCCGCGTGCGTTAGGAGAGGAGGAGGAGCGGGGAGGGAGAAGGTTGAAACCCTAGTCGTCTGATCCGATTGGGGGAGAGGAGAGGAGAGGGATTTATTTTGGTAGGTTTGATGTGTGGAGAGAGGACGAGATGGTGCGGACGGTGTTATCGCCACGTAATTGGCTCGGAGTCTTATCTGGACGAGAGCGAGAGGCTGTCACGTCTCGTGCGGCGGATAGTGGCTGCTGGGCTTTTATTATGGTGTATGGGATCATCTCGCCACCAACCAGCATATGCTCCCTGATCAAATAAACAATATTTCGATGTCAAAATTTTCTGAAACAATTTACACATACTCACATATGTATTACTCTCTCCGTTCGTAAGAGCATGTGAGACAGAAAATACTAAAAAAATTACATTTAGAAATGGAGGGAGTATGTATATACAGATATATCTAACACTATATGTGAGTCAACTAATATGAGTGAGTAGGGGTGCATGTCGTGTTCTCCATGGAAAAGGACAAGCTTTGTGACGTGTGAAAAAAATTGTTCACTGGTGTTTTTCCAATATATAACATATTTCTTCTTTTCATCGAGACTTGAAAATGAATGTTTCAAAAATATTAGCAAGGAGAAGTAGTGTTGTGCTACTCCAAGCGAATATGCTTGTTCGTGACTGCGTGGTTATCCTGCCCCTCTCTACCACGGTGCTAGCAGCCGCCTCGAAAGCATCTACGTCTAGCCCTAGCTAAGGGTCTCAACTCCACCATCAGCCTCATTACTTTGGAAATCTGGAGGGAAAGGGACGCTCGGGTGTTCAACTACAAGTTCGGTTGGCCTAGCTCGTTCTATGTTTGCTTCTCGTGTATCAATGTAAAGGCAAAGTTTTTGCCTTGTTAAAAAAAGTAATGTTGTCGTGTTGGAGATACATGTTTGATTGTGGCGGTGAAGTAGCCGAAACAATAGCATAACTAGATGGTGTCTGACTAATGCGAGAATGGATAAATATGCCAATGGTGGTTAAATCCTAAGTTGGTGTTGTTATTGTCGTCTGAAGTCACAAGGTTTGATTGATCTTTAGTTAGACATGCATGTGATCGTGGAGATGAAGTTAACCCTGATGTCACTTCCTATTATTTAATTTGATTAGTTCCTAGTTATTGAGTGATGAAAGTATTGATAAATTGTAATAACCCTTCGTTCACAATTCTAAGTTATTTTAACTTTTTTCTAAAACGCATGTACCTAGACGTGTTTAAGTGTGTAGATTCACTCATTTTGGTTTGTATATGGTCCACATTTATATATAATATTTTATAATTGTAAACGATGGAGTAGTTATGAGCTTGCACCATTGGCATTGAGGAACTCCTATGACCATCATTGAATTTCTTTTTCATGATTGTGATATGTGTGGTCATAATAAACAACGCTTTTGTTGACTCACAATATACTTTTTCGGTGATGTTAATGTTCACCTCGGAAGCATAGGCTCTCGTGGGCCAAATTTTCAATCCAAATATAGGATGCTTAATTAAATATAGACAATATAATCACATCGTCATCCATAAAAACATATCCCTATGATTACAATGAGAGTTTCGGACTTGTTAGTTTCTAGCCTCATGACATTAGTCTTGGTTCAACATGTGGAAAGTTTGACATGTCCCAAAACTATTTATTTCTCTACATACCAAAATGTTAGCAGTGGGCAGCGCTGGAACCTCTTTAAATTTCTTGTTGCACATGGATCTTTTATTTTCTGTTGTTTGTTTTCGTTATCTTTCGAATGATGGAACTCGGCCTCAAGTTTGGGAGTCTATGGAAAAAAAGATGATTATGGTGAGAGTGAGGATGCATTGAACAAAGATCTTGGTGCTCTAAGTTTGAGTTTTCTCTGAAAATAGACCAGTACTTTCTACATGTACTACACAAAATTACTAGCACTAGGGGAGGTAGAATAAAAATTTAGGTGGGGTAGAATGAACATGTACTACACAAAGTTAACTAATCTATGCACAATACACATATACATACTATGCATAATATGGGAATTTAGGTCTGGCATAAGCCAGATAGCTAGCTCTGCCACTGATTATTGGAGAGTGATAGATCAAGTGAACACATGAATTCCGATCCATTGGTTCCATAAGAGTAAGTCACCTGCCTTGTCCTCTTGCAGCCTAGAGGATTGTCCTATTTTCAATTTTTACTTTATTTCTTACTTTAATTTCTAACAATAAACATGTACTGTTTATTAAAAAAATCCATAGATAATTAGAATTGTGACACTCTAGTTTTAGAGAATAAATAGCCTTACCTTCTTGCTCTTGTGGTTAGATGCCCTATACTTTCACGCATAATTTTGGCTGCAATTTTTGGTAAATAAAAAAATATGATATAAAGTATTTTGCATGACAACCGTAAAAATATAATTATTGCATATCCACTATTTATATGTCCGCATATAGTAGGAACCAAAGTTTTAAAATACCTGACCACAAGTATACTTATGCTCTTCATATTATTTTGGAATGGAAGGACTAAGCTAAACTCATAGAGATAGTATGTGGTCTACCAACTTATCCGCTGCCAACTGAGTAGACCCGGTGTTGCTCAAACACATCATAGCTTTCATCTTAAGCTCCTTTGCCCGTTCCCTCATCGTAGCGCCATCTTCCCGTTCCATCAATCTCGCAATCGCCTGCTCAATCTTCCCCCGTTCTAGCTTACCCGCAACAGAGTTCCTATCTGCCACACATCTTCTACATACCTCCCGTTCGCTAGTTGATCTCCAAACAAAGGCCTACACAGCATGGGAACCCCCTCACAGATACTCTCCAGTGTCGAGTTCCACCATTGTGTGTCCAGAATCCACCCACCGCATGGTGTGCTAGTACTTCCTGTTGGGGCGCCCACCTTACCACCTTGCCCCTGCCCTCTACCGCTCCCTCGAACCCATCTGGCAACTCTGTATCATCGGAGCCAACGACAAGGCCATGGCGAACGACCCAAAGAAAAGGCTTGCCACTGTTTGCGAGGCCCCAAGCAACCTCGTCAAAGTCATCTCGATGCACCGGAACCACACTCCCAAAGCTCACATACAACACGGTACCCGCTGCCTGTGTGTCCAGCCACTCGATGCAGCTACGGTCCTGTTCAAGCAGGCTGCTGGCATCACCGATGGTCGAGAGTCTGTGGAGTGGACCGATGGCGAAGACACTGATGTCATTGAAAGCGAGCTCTTCCCGCAACGCCTCAAGCTCGGAAACCTCTAGAGCTTCGAATGTGTTGATTACTATTCCCGAGGAGTTTGTTGTAGTTTCGGTGGCGATGTCCAAGATCTTGTTCGCCGTTTCTTGGTTGGGGTATTTGCTTGGATCGAACAAGTCTGAGACTCGTATTGGTGGCAGCTCCTTCACTGGCTTGTTTAGTTCGTGCTCTGAAATAAATAGACAACGACAACTTTCACATCTCATCAATGAAAATGATTTCCTTGTTCTATTTCAATATGGTATGGCAGTTTTAAGAAGTTCAATATCAGGTTTGTGTGCTCGTGAAAATGATTTACTGGTTTTATTTCAGTACTGAACTTTTTTCTATATTTTTTTTCCAAAATGGAGGTCGAAACCCCCGCCCCTGCATCAAAATGATGCACACAACTTATTTTTATAATAATAAAAAACCACAAAGTCTTATACAGAAATATACCTATCAACCGGAAGCCACATTCTCGACGACAATTGTCGCCACATTCTCGACGACAATTGTCGCTACACCTACAAGCTTGATAAAGGAGGTGGATCGGATCGGAGCCATGTGGTCTGACCTCACACGTATATCATCTAAATCCCCACACCTCAACTAAGACGCCCAACGGCGAGGGAGCACAAACCAGTGCTCAGCGCACACCATATCCGCACACTCACAAGTCGTCGTCGCTGTCTTTCGCCGACCCATTTTCAGGGGATATAAGCGCAATGACCTTGTCAGACCTGTCATCAATCTCGACACGACGCTAGATAGCGGCACCGTTCTGCGCATGTCCATCATCATGCATCCGCCGCCGAGACTCCGCTGCCCCAAGCCACCAAGACATGCCATTTTAGATGCGGTAGATACGACGCCGCTCCACCATAGGGCACCTCCAGACAACACTTGCTCCAAAAATGAATGACCCCAGACTGGGATGCGGCGCCAGATGCCACCATCCTCCTATGTGGGACAACCAGATCCAGGTTTCCCATGGAGGAAACGACCTTTCCAGCTGAGTTTTTGTGGTGATCACCCAACGTCGCCACACCTCCGAGTTTTGACCGGAAAATATGAGCTCCAAAACAGTGCATCCAGCGAGGTAGACGACGTCACATACCGCCAATGTCCCGGCAAGCCGAACCTGAGGTTTCCCTCAGAGCTCAGCGTTACCACCACTGTGACTATACCCTCCAAGGAGGTTAGTGGTGCCCGCAGACGTCGCCGCATCATCCGTGACGATAGATCCGGTGAAAAGATTTCTCTCCGGTGGTAGTCCCGCAAATCAAGTGATCTAGAGGCGTAGACAACCGGACACAACCAACAACGCGGACAGAAGGGCCACATCAGGCTAGAAAATTCTGGGCAAACGACCGAGATCCATCCAACCTAAGAGCCGATGCCGATAGGGAGCAGATCCGAGCGCATCTGCCGCCACCACCTGTGGCCAGATGTGTCGTCTGTCGCGCCTCCGGCACACCAAGGGTCACACGCAGGTGCAGATGGGCCAGACACGCCGTGGTGCCTAGCAACACCATGCCCCAGCCGAAGGCACCGGTCGTCGCTGCTCCCCTGCCCGAGAGGACGAGCAATCCTCGGCGCCGCTGGCAAACCAGGCTTTGCCCGGTCGCCCCTCTGGTGGCTGCGAGAGAGGGGAAGGGAGGAGAGGAGGGCCGAGTTGATGGGGATATTCTCAAGTGGTAATAATAAATGTTATTAATATTTCTATCATAGATGGTTCGATTAGTCTTTCGCCCCTATACCCAAGTCAGACGGACGATTTGCACGTCAGTATCGCTTCGAGCCTCCACCAGAGTTTCCTCTGGCCTCGCCCCGCTCAGGCATAGTTCACCATCTTTCGGGTCCCGACAGGCGTGCTCCAACTCGAACCCTTCACATAGGATCTAGTAGCTGGTTCCCTCCGAAGTTTCCCTCAGGATAGCTGGAGCCCATTGCGAGTTCTATCAGGTAAAATTAATGTTTATGTTTTTATGTTACAACTGCTGTGGTTTCCAAATTTAGATTCAGAGTAAACCCCATATGCATGTGTAGAAACATAAACACAAAGATAGAGAGATACAACTGATACGCCTCAAACGTATCCATAATTTCTGTTGTTCCATGCTTATATTATACCATTTGCTACATGTTTTATATACACTTCATATCACTTTTATGCATTTTCTGGGACTAACCTATTAACAAGATGCCACAGTGCCAGTTCCCTGTTTTCTGCTGTTTTTGGTTTCAGAAAAGTACTTCTGCAAATATTCTCGGAATTGCACGAAACAAAAGGCCACGTCCCTATTTTTCCAACACGTACACGGAGTCCGAAGGAGAGACGAAGAGCGCCGAGGTGGCCAAACCATAGGCCGGCGCGGCGGGGGCCCCCGCGCCGCCTATGGTTTGGGCCCCTCGGGCTCCACCGACGTTGCCCCTTCGCCTATTTATTCCTCGAGCGAAAACCCTAAAAAAAGTCAATTTCCACGAAGAGTTCCGCAGCGCCGCCGCCATCGACGACAAGTTTCGGGGGACAGAATCTCTGTTCCGGCACGCCGCCGGGACGGGGAATTGCCCCCGGAGTCATCTCCATCGACCACCGCCATCTTCATCGCCGCTGCTGACTCCCATGATGAGGGAGTAGTTCTCCCCCGAGGCTGAGGGCTCTACCGGTAGCTATGTGGTTCATCTCTCTCTCCATGGTGTGATCTTTATGTGATCATGTGTATTGCTAGTATCGCTGAATACATTAATAATGTTTATGCTACTCAAGTGATTTTGTCTAGTTTCTGGAGTCATTGTGACAACACGGTATCAAGGTGACAGTGTGGGTACTTGTGTGACTCTATGAATAATTTAGACATTTATCATGGCTTATTCTTGGGAATTGTGGTGTTTGTTTACTCAGACTTTGAGGTGTGCTTTTGCAGCCCTACGCATAGTACTCTTGCTTCATCAAGAAGGAGAATAATCCCGAGTAGTATTTACTTGTGTTCAGTTGTGCTAATCTAGTTGAATATGTAGATGTTACTCTTTATCTATTATGCACTCTATAGGTTACTTTAATATGAACTCCGGTACTCTCCACGGTGTAAAGGTGACAGTGTGTGCACCGTGTGTGATTCCTTTATGACGTTGTGGCGCTTGTTTACTCCGGCTTGAGGTGTGCTTTTGTAGCCCTAATGAATGGTGTTTGTTATCCAACAAGAGAGTGTTTAAGAGTAGCTTTTACTTATTCAGTTATGAGATCATTGTTGAGAGTGTCCACTAGTGAAAGTATGATCCCTAGGCCTTGTTTCTAAGCATTGAAACACCGTTTACAACAAGTTCTGCTACATGTTTGCTTGCTGCCATTTTATTTCAGATTGCAGTTACTACTTATAATCATCCATATGTATTTCACTATCTCTTCGCCGAACTAGTGCACCTATACATCTGACAAGTGTATTGGGTGTGTTGGGGACACAAGAGACTTCTTGTATCTTAATTGCAGGGTTGCTTGAGAGGGATATCTTTGACCTCTACCTCCCTGAGTTCGATAAACCTTGGGTGATTCACTTAAGGGAAACTTGCTGCTGTTCTACAAACCTCTGCTCTTGGAGGCCCAACACTGTCTACAAGAATAGAAGCACACGTAGACATCAAGCTATTTTCTGGCGCCGTTGCCGGGGAGGTAAGGTAAAAGGTATTCACATCCTCTGGCTACTAAGCTATTTTCTAGTATTGTTGCTAGTGTGTGAGTGCTCGAAGTTATTTCCTTTAGATTCTGCAATTATATCTTTTTGTTTCTTGTTTTTATTTTCACTAGTTAGGCTTAATGGAAAACAACAAAAAAATTAGAGATCTTTATGAACTTTATATTGAATTAGGACATGATGCTTTTGAAGAGAAAATTAAAAAACCTATGGAGGCTTGTTTGCATGATGGTAGCAATGTATTACTATAAATTCTTTGAACACCATTATTGCTAATGCTATGGAAAAGTCTAAGCTTGGGGAAGCTGGTTTTGATGAATATGATATTTTTAGTCCCCCAAGTTTTGAGGAGAAAATTTTCTTTGATGATACTTTGCCTCCAATTTATGATGATTATAATGATAGTGGTATTTTGGTGCCACCTACTATGGAGGATAAAGTTTATTATGATTATACTATGCCTGCAATTTATGATGATTACAATGATGGATGTGATAGTTTTACTCTCACTATTACTAATAATGTTATGCTTATGTGGAGAGTAATGATACTTTTATGCATGTGGATCATGATAAGAATGCTTTATGTGATAGCTATATTGTTGAGTTTATTCATGATGCCGCTGAAAATTATTTTGAGAGAGGAAAGTATGGTTATAGAAATCTTCATGTTACTAAACACCTCTCTTTATGATGAAGTTTTGAGCTTTCTCTTGATTTGCTTTTATTTGCTGGGTACTTTAAGACCTACTGGTCCTTATGAGAGAGGGAGACACGTTCATATATCACAATAATATTAAGTCTCCTCTCTTTATGTTGAAATTTTTGAAGTTGCACTTGTTTTGCCTTCCTATGCTAGTCACTTTGTGCTTCATTGATTTATTTTCTTACAAGACTCCTTTGCATAGGAAGTGGGTTAGACTTAAATGTGTTTGGTATTTGCTTTTGATGCTCTCTTATATTCAACTCTTATACATATGAGGCATCATCAAAATCACATGCCTAGCTAAAAGGCTTTAAAGAAAAGCGCTTATGGGAGACAACCCATTGTTTTTATTTTCTGTTATTTTTGTTTTGAGTCAAGGTGTTTGTTACTTCTGTAGCAACTCCTTTGTATCTTTATTTTATTGCATTGTTGTGCCAAGTAAAGTTCTTATTGAAAGTTGATGCAAGATTTGGATTTCTGCGCAGTAACAGATTTTTAGCTGTCACGATTTGAGCTTTCTCCCTGTAGAAAATTCGAAAAATTCTAAAAAATCACGCATCTTCCTGAGATATGTACGCAACTTTCATTATTTTGGCCAGATCCATCTGAGCAACTTAAGTGCCTCGAAAAAATTCGTCTTCCAGACTGTTCTGTTTTTGACAGATTCTGCCTTTTGTTTTGCATTCGCTCTTTTACGATGTTTGTGTGGATTTCTTTGCTCCACAAAGCATTGGTGGCTGTAGCTAATGTCCAGAAGCTTTGGGAATGATTGTATCATTACAGAATATGAGAATTTTTGATTATGCACTAACCCTCTAATGAGAACTGTCTTGAGTTTGGTGTGAAGGAAGTTTTCAAGGATCAAGCGAGAAGGGTGATATTATGTGATCAAGAAGAGTGAAAAGCCTAAGCTTGGGGATGCCCCCGTGGTTCATCCCAACCATATTCAAGAGACTCAAGCGTCTAAGCTTGGGGATGCCCAAGGCATCCCCTTCTTCATCAACAACTTATCAGGTCATCTCTAGTGAAACTATATTTTAATTCTTTCACATCTTATGCGCTTTACTTGGAGCGTCTGTGTTTTTATTTTTTTTTGTTTGAATAAATTCGGATCCTAGCAATCCTTGTGTGGGAGAGAGACACGCTCCGCTTTTTCATGTGAATACTCATGTTCTTCACTTATATTTGTTGAGTATTCTTAACTAGCTACTGCAGTGCTTTTAGCTCCTGTTTTTCATGCATCTCTTCGAGCTGTTAGCACTTGTTTATAAATACTCTCTTGCTGCATTATATTATCATTTGGAGAGTTTATGTTTAAATAAATTGATTGGTGTTTGTTTGGAAGAAAGAAAATGCTACATGTAGTAGTTGGTATTGGAAAAGACATATGCATTCTTGTAGATCATTGTCTTGTTTCGATTTGATACTTTGCAATTGTTTTGAGCTCTCAAGTAGATCATGTTTAAGCTCTTGCATCATGTAGTTAAAGCCTAGTAGTGGAGAACTACCGTAGAGCTTGTTGAGACTTGGGATGCATATTTGTTCTCTCTAAGGTCTAGATATTTTCTGGTAAAATGTTTGAGCAACAAGGAAGACAGTGTAGAGTCTTATAATACTTGCAATATGTTTTTATGTGATTCTTGCTGTACCGGTTTATACTTGTGTTTGCTTCAAACAACCTTGCTAGCCTAAACTCTGTACTGAGAGGGAATGCTTCTCGTGCATCCAAAACTTGAGCCAAAACCCATGCCATTTGTGTCCACCATACCTACCTACTATGTGGTATTTCCTGCCATTCCAAGTAAATATTTCATGTGCTACCTTTAAACTATTCAAAACTTTATTACTCCTTATTTGTGTCAATGTTTTATAGCTCATGAGGAAGTATGTGGTGTTTTATCTTTCAATCTTGTCATTTACTGACAGACTTTCACCAATGGACTAGTGGCATATACATCCGCTTATCCAATAATTTGCAAAAAGAGCTGGCAACGGGGTGCCCAGCCCCAATTAATTACAACTTTCATTAATAATTCTCTTCACATGTTTTGCCCTGATTTATCAGTAAGCAACTTAATTTGCAAATAGACACTCCTCCATGGTATGTGAATGTTGGAAGGCACCCGAGGATTCGGTTAGCCATGGCTTGTGTAAGCAAAAGGTTGGGAGGAGTGTCATCTATAAAGAAACTAAAATACATGTGTAAACAAAAGAGAAGAGGGATGATCTACCTTGCTGGTAGAGATAACGTCCTTCATGGGAGCCGCTCTTGAAAGTCTGGTTGACAAGGGGGTTAGAGTGCCCACTACCATTCGTTGACAACAACAAACACCTCTCAAATACTTATTTTGTGCTCTCTATATGCTTTCGAAAACTTAAAAAGCTCTAGCACATGATTTAATCCCTGCTTCCCTCTGCGAAGGGCCTATCTTTTACTTTATGTTGAGTCAGTTTACCTACTCCTTTCTATCTTAGAAGCAAACACTTGTGTCAACTTTGTGTGCATTGATTCTTACATGTTTACTTATTGCACTTGTTATATTGCTTTATGTTGACAACTATCCATGAGATATACATGTTACAAGTTGAAAGCAATGCTGAAACTTAATCATCCTTTGTGTTGCTTCAATGCCTTTTACTTTGAATCTATTGCTTTATGAGTTACCTCTTATGCAAAACTTTTTGATGCTTGTCTTGAAAGTACTATTCATGAAAAGTTTTTGCTTATATGATTCATTGTTTACTCTTTATCTATTTGTTAGCAAACTATAGACCATTGCTTTGAGTCACTTCATTCATGACATGAGCCTTGCAATATATTGATCAAGATTGTGTGAAAGCATGTCTCCTCAGAAATTATTTGTTGTTATCGTTTTACCTACTCGAGGACGAGTAGAACTAAGCTTGGGGATGCTTGATACGTCTCCAACGTATCCATAATTTCTGATGTTCCATGCTTATATTATACCATTTGCTACATGTTTTATATACACTTCATATCACTTTTATGCATTTTCTGGGACTAACCTATTAACAAGATGCCACAGTGCCAGTTCCCTGTTTTCTGCTGTTTTTGGTTTCAGAAAAGTACTTCTGCGAATATTCTCGGAATTGCACGAAACAAAAGGCCACGTCCCTATTTTTCCACACGTACACGGAGTCCGAAGGAGAGACGAAGAGCGCCGAGGTGGCCAAACCACGGCGCGGCGGGGGCCCCCGCCCGCCTATGGTTTGGGCCCCTCGGGCTCCACCGACGTTGCCCCTTCGCCTATTTATTCCCCGAGCGAAAACCCTAAAAAAAGTCAATTTCCAGAAGAGTTCCGCAGCGCCGCCGCCATCGACGACAAGTTTCGGGGGACAGAATCTCTGTTCCGGCACGCCGCCGGGACGGGGAATTGCCCCCGGAGTCATCTCCATCGACTCCACCGCCATCTTCATCGCCGCTGCTGACTCCCATGATGAGGAGGGAGTAGTTCTCCCCCGAGGCTGAGGGCTCTACCGGTAGCTATGTGGTTCATCTCTCTCTCCCATGGTGTGATCTTTATGTGATCATGTGTATTGCTAGTATCGCTGAATACATTAATAATGTTTATGCTACTCAAGTGATTTTGTCTAGTTTCTGGAGTCATTGTGACAACACGGTATCAAGGTGACAGTGTGGGTACTTGTGTGACTCTATGAATAATTTAGACATTTATCATGGCTTATTCTTGGGAATTGTGGTGTTTGTTTACTCAGACTTTGAGGTGTGCTTTTGCAGCCCTACGCATAGTACTCTTGCTTCATCAAGAAGGAGAATAATCCCGAGTAGTATTTACTTGTGTTCAGTTGTGCTAATCTAGTTGAATATGTAGATGTTACTCTTTATCTATTATGCACTCTATAGGTTACTTTAATATGAACTCCGGTACTCTCCACGGTGTAAAGGTGACAGTGTGTGCACCGTGTGTGATTCCTTTATGACGTTGTGGCGCTTGTTTACTCCGGCTTGAGGTGTGCTTTTGTAGCCCTACACAATGAATGGTGTTTGTTATCCAACAAGAGAGTGTTTAAGAGTAGCTTTTACTTATTCAGTTATGAGATCATTGTTGAGAGTGTCCACTAGTGAAAGTATGATCCCTAGGCCTTGTTTCTAAGCATTGAAACACCGTTTACAACAAGTTCTGCTACATGTTTGCTTGCTGCCATTTTATTTCAGATTGCAGTTACTACTTATAATCATCCATATTACTTGTATTTCACTATCTCTTCGCCGAACTAGTGCACCTATACATCTGACAAGTGTATTGGGTGTGTTGGGGACACAAGAGACTTCTTGTATCTTAATTGCAGGGTTGCTTGAGAGGGATATCTTTGACCTCTACCTCCCTGAGTTCGATAAACCTTGGGTGATTCACTTAAGGGAAACTTGCTGCTGTTCTACAAACCTCTGCTCTTGGAGGCCCAACACTGTCTACAAGAATAGAAGCACACGTAGACATCAACAACCAGAGCCCGTAAGGTATGAAGGTATCCGTTATCGTGTGTGCAGACAAGGCATGATGTCAATCATGAAGATACCTGAATACAGGATCGAGAGAAAGAAACATACCGATAACGAGGATAACAAGATATCGTGATCAAGGGTTGCTTCACATGATATCATAATATCTCACCTCGGTATTGTTTAGTATCACGAAGCAATGGGAACTACGCATGGGAACCAACAGGCTCATCTGAGAATCTCCGTATGACAGTGGGAATCAATATGGTCGTCCACGGCTCCGCTATTGATTATTGATCAAAAGTTGTTCTGAGTCATGTCCACTTGTTATCGAACTTGTAGGGTCACACACTTAAGTCTACTACAGTCAGTTGTGTATACTGGTAGGTACGGAACAAGAGAGAGTGTCACGGAATAGTTCCGACATGACAGGTACTATTCAGAGAGAATAAAGGAAGAATTCAATGTATCGGGAATGTCTCGGAACACCCGGAAAGGTTCTTGGAATTTTCTAGAATGTTCCTAAACCTTCTAGGAAATCCTGGGAGGGTACATGGGCCGCACCTATTGGGTTAGACCCATGTGGGGGCAACCACATGGGCCAAAAAGGCCAAGCAAGGAGGAAGGGGCGGCAGCTAGGGAAAGGAGAGAGCCGCACCGCCCAACCCTAGATTGGTTGGGCCCTAGGGGCCCACCTAGGGTTGGCGCATGGAGGGGAGAGACCTTCCCCTCCACCAAGTCTCCCTCTCCTCCCCTTTGACAGACAAATTGAGCTGAATTTTGAGTAGTCCTCTCCTAAGATCTATTCTCTTTCTCTCTCTATACACCAGTTGATACTTAGTCTTGGACGATGAGTTTTGCTGGAGTAGAGTTGACAAACGTGTAGGAACTCTCAGAGGGATCATACTTCTGATCCTCGCTTGGCTGGACTCGGGAAATCGGCGACATCCTCACCACTAGGTTTAGCCGTGAGGTTCTTCATCAAATTTCATCAACTACTTCCGCTACAGGGTGTTGGTATGAATCTAGATCTAACCAATCGCTTTACACCGCAGTCGTCCGCACCAACTCCGGGGACTATACCACTTGGAGGTGGGCAAACGATGGGTGTCATGATGGAACTACTAAAGATCCTGCAGAACGGCCCTCTGGCAAGGATAAAGCAGAAGCGAGGGAACCAACAACACCCTAGGACAGAGTGGCTCGAGTAGACATGGATATCAACAACGAGATGTTTACACCGTTGAGTAACTCCGCTAGTTGCAGCTCGAGAATCACCCTGCGGAGCATCAGATCTCGGAATTTTCGGCCTCCTTTCACCACCATGGCACCCAGAGGTAGAAGCCCGGAGAAGATCTGGAGCTCCGCCGCGCTTATTGACCAAGGCCTTGACGAATCAAGCCACCACAGCCAGCCACCTCCATGGCAGCCTCTCAGCGTAAATATCCGGTGAGCCGCTGCGCAGCGCGCCAGGACTTGACCGCAAGAAGCCACACAACCATACATGCAAGACACCATCTAAACATAGGCTTAAAGTACTATTTACATAGGGAGCCTACCACCTAGCCCATCCTCGTGTTGAACGGCAAAGCCGCCGGAGAGAAGGAAGGAAAGGGCGGCAGCAGGAGCGCTCTCAGGTCGACTCTCAACAGGGAAAGGAGTGGAAAGGGGCGTCCTAGGGGTGCACTTCTCTAGTTTTCCAGCGGCAGCGAGGCGGCGAACTGATGTCGCAGGTGAACAACATGTGTCAGTAGGTCTCGCAGTCTCGGCCATACTTGGGAATTCAGATTGAATTTTGAGCCAGATTGAAGATGGACAAGAAAAAGAAGAGGCCAGTAAAGGGCTTACGGTTTCAGTGGAGAGTAAACTAGGCTAGTAACATACATACATTACTAGTGTATGTTACTAAATATTGGTTAGTAACATATATGTGGTGTCATGCAATATTTTTTTATTAGGTTATAGACTACAAGCTTCTCTTTTCTTATTAAGTACCTATAACCTATCACATCAACCGTTAAAAAATAAAACTATCACATCATCTATATTTTGTGTAGTTGTCATCTATGTTAGTGGACACGGCGTTTTGGCTCATATGAGCATCTAGTCTCATTATGAAAAGAAAATTTTAAAAATATTTAAAATGTCAAAAAAATGTCAAAAAAATCTGAAATAAAATTTCGGGTGTACCTCTTAACATTTTACGTTGGCACATAAAGTTTGATGAAAAAATAATATTTTTTGTGTTCGGTATAAAAAAGACAAATTTGGTACTCAAAAATAACTTTTTACTGGGCATGTTTTTGTTTTTTTTACACAGGACACATAAAATGTCTTTTCTTCACAAAAAATTGTGTGTCTACATAAAATATTTGTATGTTCATTCGATTTTTTTTTCGGAATTTTTGGACATTGCAAAATATGATTTTTTATAATAGGATCATCTAGACCTATGACTCAAAATGGATTTCCGTCTATGTTATCACTTATATTACCGAGGCAAAAGAAAACATGATATGGCCAGTTATTAAAGTGGAGAGAGACAATTGGGGTAACAATATGTTATTTTTTTGATAAAGGGAGATATCTATATCTATACCTAATAATAAAAGCATTAAGATTTCTTGTGGTACGTCATTTTTTTTGCCGATTTTGCCCTTCCACGAAACCACATATTTACCCACCATGCCACCCATAAGTCAGATACCGCTTCAACCCGTCCCCGTCGCTGCATCGTCCTCCCAGATCTCTCTCCATCTTCTGAACTGAACGAAGCACGGTCTCCCGCGAGCCGCGGCCTCCCAGGCAGGCAGGCAACCCTTCTCTGCCGCAACCACTCCACCGCACCTACCTCCATATGCGCCTCCATGGATCTTGGCAGCCCCATCACCCATGGTCCAACCCGTCTGACTCCATCTCACCATGGAGATCGCTGCCGTGCCTCCCCTGGATGACCTCCTCAAGCGCCTGCTGCTGGTTTCCTCCATGGATTGCAGCGCCGGCCTCCTCCACTGCTGCTGCTGGCGTCTTATTTTAAGCCACCCTTTGCCACCCATATGCATCGCCTCTCAATCCTATCCTCTGCAATCTCTCCTCTTTATGCCGCCACAGTATGATGCCGCAGCACCCTTGATCAGTTAATCCGCTTCTAGACTTTCTGATACTGAATGTACTTAGCAGATCTTATCTATCGTCCCATGAATCTTAGTTGGTTATGCTTTCCCGTATTAAATCTCTGATTGCAAGTGTTAGTACTACTATGCTGAATTCACTGCCGATTGTTGGTCCAACAAATTATCTGTTTATTATTAGGTAAAGATTTAGAATGACTGAGAAAGTAGTACAGGATTTTTCACATACTTGGTCATGCAAATTTAAAAAAATAATTAACTTCCCGTGCCTCGCCTTATCTCGTCAAATAACTCATCGATCAGCCTGTTTTGCTGTATGTACCTGGCATTGGAGAGGACTTGCGCACAGTGGCTCGGCTGAAGCCTCTCTCTCTCCACCATGAGGGACACCCACAACCTTGGCTGCCAGGCGCTAATCTGACATGTCGAATCGACTCAGTTCAAACTTCAGTCTTCAAGCAAGCAGAACCAGCTAGCTAGAATGAGCCTAGAAACATTTAGCATCCATGAACAATTTTTCATTGTGATCTGAGATCTCTGAGAGATTGACAGGCTTCAACATTTGTTGAGCACATTGGACAGCCAAGACATGTTTTCTGGTGACACTGCTATTCATCTTGGATAAAGTCTCATGTTTATCACTGTGTATCTTGGCGATCATAAGAACCTGATAATTATCGCAGTACACACGCAACAACGAGGGGAGCTGTCCTAACGCCGGTAGTTGTGCACAATCTGGTTGTCTCGTGTAAGTGCATCTCCTGGGATAGAAATCTTCCATTTGGTATGTGCCAAAATAATAGATCTGTACTGCTTCTCTTTTCACTTGGATCTTTGTAGAAGCAAACTGCTACTCCTAGAGATCAGAACACGATTTAGCTTTGAACGAGTGCACTTAAAAATGCACACGTACATGTATTTGCAGTTACCATGCGTTCTGATTTATTGGTTTCTTAGAACCATGTATTTGCAATTAACATTACAGTTTCAAAGGTTCTAGCAATAGAAACTTGCATAATACGGTGAAACTATTAAGAAGCTACTGCACTGTTATTACTGATTCTGAAGGACTTCTGTTAAGGGCAGTTCCATCTTCTTTTTTGTCCATGTTTTGATTCTCATCTGTTCCCAAGTACTTTACTGTACCTATGTTGGGTTTTGTGCTTGCCTATTGAGCTGTCTTATTTTATTCATGAGCTAACATTTTATCGGTTCCTTATAGAGATATATATAACTGCTCTCGAAGCAAGTCATAATAGCCCACTTCTTGGCTCTCAAGCAGAAGCCATGCTCAGCCGATAGCTAGATCGCTGCGGCACCGAGAGGCGGTTGCGGCAGGAGTGAAAGATTCAAGCAGGTCACCGTGCCATGGAGGGATCTTTTTGGATGAAAGTGCTCGCCCGACATCGTCTAGCCCATCAGGCTACCGGAGGCGGCGAGGCAGAGCAAGAGTGATGGATGCGTGAAGAGAGATTAGATCGTCTGTCGCATTAAGTGTCTGCGACACTTCGTGGCTGTACCAACAAGAGCTTAATTTGTGGACCTCCATGACGTATATTTCTCTCCTCCGTTGCAACGCACGGCATGTTTTCTAGTTATTTACTTAATATAATAATCGATTAATCTATTTAGGGAACGTGCCCCAGGAAGCGATGCGGTACGGCGTGCGTTAAGATTCGCGGTCGAGCGATGTGCACAACGCGCAGATGGGCTTGGTGGGCCAACACGTGGTCGTGTGTCTGGTTTAGAATTGAGTTGCTCTTCTGGATATCATCGAGCGAGGGGGAGAGAGAGGGGAAATGGCGGAGGTGGTGCGCGCCGGAGCGATGAGCTGCACGGCGGAGCAGGCACGACGATGGCGGGCGGTGCGCACATGCTGGATCAAGCGCGACGATGGAGGCCACACATCCACGGTGGAGCAGGCGCGAGGACGGTGGCCGCGCGCGCATGGCGGCGGATCAGGCACGGCGACGGCGGGCGGTGTGCGGATGGCGGCGGAGCAAGCACGAAGACGACGGGGCGGTGTGCGCATGTCGGAGCGAGCGGGCGACGGCGGCCGTGCATCCACGGTGTAGCGGGCACGATGACGGCGGCCGCGCATCCATGGTGGAGCGGGCGCATGGCGGAGCAGACAGGGCGGTGGCACTGGTGATCGGAACAAGTACGAGAGCTGGCTGCTTAGCTTCTCCCGCGCGAGCGCCGACAAGCGAGCAAAGCAGCTCTGTACTGCATTCCACAAGGTAAATCTCGTTGGTCTCCGGTGCTGTTTGTGCTTGTGCTTGTAGCTGACTTGAAATTTGACAATTACAGGGTTTAATTCTACCTACCATCCAGTTTAATTAGTACTAATGGCTATTCAAGAGCACTTTCTTAATTATAATGACTTTATTCTGTAACAACACTGCTACTTAGACACTATGTTCCCGATGGAAACGAACAGGGTACGCCATACATTATACTTTTGATGATGGCCATCCGTTTTAACATGTTAGTTGTGTTAACTTTGGCACCTGTGAGTTGTAACCGCTGCAAGTCGTTCTTAGTAGATTTCAGCTCAATGATCCTTGGTTATGCAGTGATTCATCCTCATTAGTATATGTTATGTTTTTAAGATGTGTTAATGTTAGAGGCTGTGCATACACATTCGAGAGTGAAAAAGGAATCAGGATGTTGAGTGTTGTTTGAGAGGGTAATCTGGTACTATACCAAAATAGCTTGGTATTTTGGCAGTGGCGGAGCCAGCGACAGAGTCCTGTGGGGTCAGCAAACTCATGTGGGGTCAGATTATCATAATAGGAGGGACTAATGCATAAATATGTATAAACTAAAGGGGGTTTTCAGAAAAGCTGTGGGGTCAGCTGACCCCACAGCTAACACGTAGCTCCGCCACTGTATTTTGGCATGATACAATCCGGTTAATTTACCTGAATAACCTGGCTTTTTTGCATCATAGATCTTGTGCTGGCAAGCCTTAATCTGGATAATCTGGTGACTTCACTTGGACAATCTGGTTATTCTCTTTCACTAAATAATCCGAGTTTTTGCATAAAATATCTTGTGTTGGCAATTGCTACTAAATAATCTGGTGACTTTATTTGGATAATCTGGTGACTTCATTTGGACAATCTGGTTACTGCCTTTTAATAGATAAACTTGTTTTTTTGCATGCTAGATGATGGTAATTGCTACTAAATAATTTGGTGACTTCATATGGATAATTCGGTGACTTCATTTGAACAATATGGTGACTGTCTTTGTACTGAATAACCTGTTTTTTCCATGATAAACCTTGTGGTGGCAATTGCTACTAAATAATCTGGTGACTTTATCCGGATAATCTGGTGACTTCATTTGGATAATATGGTTATTGTCTTTTTACTGAATAACCTGTTTTTTCTATGATAAATGTTGTGATGGCAATTGATACTAAATAATCTGGTGACTTTATTTAGATGGTGACTTTATTTGGACAACCTGGTTACTTTCTTTTACTAAATAAACTGGTTTTTTGCATGCTAGATCTTTGTGATGGTAATTGCTACTAAAGTACTCATGTTTAGTCACCTAATTTGTTGTTGCTACTTACCAGGAGCATTTGTTCATGTTACCAAAGTTTACAAGTCACCAATTTACTCCTGGTTACTACTTGTTAGGAGCATTTGTTCATGTTGCCAAAGTTTTACAAGTCACCAAATTATTTATGTGTAGTCACCTAGATTTTGTTAGTGGTTACCAGTAACATTTCTTCATTTTTAAGTCACCAGATTATGCATGATTAGTCACCTAGGTTGTTGTTACTAGTTACCGGATGCATTTTGTTCATAAGGCCACATGTTTTGTCCTTTTTTTTGGTAACACGGTTAAGTAACCATGTTTTGTATGGCTAGTCAGCACATATTTAGTCACCATCTTTTTTATTTTTCAGAGTTACTGATAGTTGTTGGAGACGTCGACGTCGACGAGGAAGGTGTTCTCATGGACAACTAGCGCAAAAGATATGTGTAGTGTATGGATGGAGGTTGTGCACATACTAGGTTTCCCAGTTTAGTTGCCAAGTTCTGCTTTTTTTTTACTCTGGAAAATTATAGATGGTTTCTTTTTGCTTGTCAGGTTTGTAGTCTGTTGTTGCCAGTTTTGAAGTTTTTAGTTGCCAGGTTCGAAGTTCTTTTAGTTGCCAGGCTTATGTTCTATCAAGTTTGTTTGTTTTGCAGACAGATGTATCGTTATTCCATTATTGTGATGTTGCTACCTAGTTTGTGTATTCTTATTACCAGTCGGCTTCTAAATATTTTCCCGTATTGATGTCTCTAGCTGTTTGTATAGTAATTTGATATTTTTTCTTAAGATCTCACTTGGAGGAGGGGAAAAGGATTTCTTTTTGATTGAGAATAGTACGTCGGGGGAACCTCTAGTTGATTTTTTTGAAGACCATGACGACGGGATATGAATCCAGGTCGCTAGGGGAGGTGGCAGTTGGATCCAGAGGTTTCTGGGTTTGGTATGTTTTGGGCCAAAAACAACAAAAGGACCAATAGTCAATGGTCCAGGTGGGTTCGATGGGCCGCTTGCGCAAGTCCCTGGACCTGGTGGCTCGCGGGACGCCAGCGCGCAGGATTTTCCTTAGCGTGACGCCATACGGATTGGTATTTCTGGAGCACGGTCGCTAGGTAGCACCGTCCATAATAATTTGCACCAAGGCGATATAACCAAACTAACCTTGGGCTGGCAAATATCCGTTCTCGTGGAGCATGGCGTACGACCTGAACAATCGGACGACTGCTGCGCTGCCGGTGTGCAGCACGATCGTCGGCAGGCCTAGCTCAGACGTCGCCTTCTGCACGGCGGGGAGGCTGGTGTCGATGACAAGGCACGCGGGCCGGGGCTCGGCCGAGAGAATCGACGCGAGCGCGTCACGGACGCACTCCGACGCCTCCATGGTGGCGTTCATGAAGAGGATCTTGCCTATGCCGTCCTTGGGCGCGGCCACTGCGTCCTGCATGCCGTCGGGCACGGCGACGAAGGCGAACTCCGGGTGACTAGCGGGATCAGGGGCGTTGAACGTCGTGTGGAGGATGGTGATTGCGAGGCCTCGGCCGTGGAGCACGTCGGCCAGCTGCAGCATCGGGCTAAGATGGCCCTGGAACGGCAGCGGGAACAGCACGACGCGGCCTCGGGAACCTCCGTCGATTCCAGCCATATTTGCCGAGCGGCTGAGTTTTTGCGAGCTGGAGTAGTCCCCAGGCCCAGGTATGTTTATTGAGTGGAGACTACTCTGGAATCCATGTATCTCTATGATCAACATATAGAATCTGTGATGCAGAGTGCTGATCTTGACCGGATGACCATAATATCAGTCTACGAAGCTTCCAGGAAATTTCGTGCAGGACCAGATGAACGTGCTCGTAATTAAAAAATAGAACTTCTTTTTGACAAAAAAGCAGTCCAGTCTGCTATTTCATTGATAGTAGGAGAAGAAAAGGAGTACAAGGACTCGAAACTGAAAAAAAGTTGAATGTACAGCTAGTCCCTACAGAGTTACAGAGCTATAAATCCTAATCAGGCTCCCTAGGTCTTTGGGGCAGCGACGCCACTCGCGGTCGTGATGCTGACCTCCACAGGCTTGCTTCCTGTAGGATGCTCATCCTTACCTCAGTCATATTGCGGGCATGGTGGTTGGAAATGCGATCATTTCTCTCTTTCCATGTCGTCCACCAGACCCAACTGAGCCAAAGCAATCCAGCTCTTCCTTTTAGGTTTCTCTGTGTATTTTCTTGTTTGCGTCAACCAGCCTGCTAGTGTCTGATTAGGTTGAGGCAGAAAGCAGGGTGGTCGACCGGCGATTGGCAGGATTTGAAACCACAGCTGAGAAATGAACGGACAGTGCGCCAGGAGGTGATTTGCAGTTTCAGGCCTAGTGCAGAAAAATGCAGGAATCCTCATGCGGCCAGCCCTTTTTTGCTAAGATGTCAGCCGTGTTACATCGCCCTCTAATCGCAAGCCAGGCAAAAATTCGGCACCGCAATGGCGCGTTCGTGCTCCATATGATCGACTTGTACTCCCTTCGTTCTAAATTAGATGATTTCCATTTGTCCAAATGTGAATGTATCTATACTTGTAACATGTCTAGATACATCCATATGTGGATAAATGGAAGTCATTTAATTTGGAACGGAGGGAGTAGTTTGTAAGCGTTGTTCCTCGAATTGCATCAAGTAAGCCGAGTTCGCCGAGTAAACCCCAGCGTTGTTCCAGCGCCAGACAACTCTGTCCTCCACACCTTGTTGCAACCTGATCGGAAGAAGCATCTCCCACAGCTGCACAGCTTGTATAAGGGCGTCAGGTTCCAGCTCGTGCCGAAAGTGCCTTGTCCATCGATGTTCAGTTAATGCCTGCGCCACCGTGATGTTCATTCGTGTGCATTCAGCAAACAGCAGGGGTGCTTTGTCTTGCAACCGTTCGCCGTGCATCCATGGATCGGTCCAGAATTTGATTCTGTTGCCGTCTCCCAGGTGGAAGATGACTGATGCATTGAAGATAGCCCTAACTCGCTCGTCAATGGGCAGAGGGAGCCCGTGCCAGGGCTTGTGAGGATCATTCCAGGATTGCCAAAGCCACCGGGCTCGCAGGGCCAAGCCACGCGCCTGCGGGTCAGGAAGCCCTAAGCCTCCTCGTATTAACGGCCGACAGACCGCTTTCCAACTGACGAGACATTTACCACCCATAGCGATCTCATCTTTAGCCCAAAAAAAGCCTCTTCTAATTCTGTCTACGGCCTTAGTCAACTAGATTGGTGCTGCTATTGCGATCATCTGAAACACAATCATAGCGGAGAGCACATGCTTTACCAGAATCAGTCTAGCATCGATGGAGAAATGCCCAGGCATCCATCCCTTAGCCTTGTTTGATAATTTGTCTAGAGCCGGTTGAAAGTCCCCTTTAGTGAGCCTCCTATCTGACAACGGCATACCCACAGGGGAATTGGGCAGTCTTGCATCCCAGCAACTCAGCTAGCACATGTGTGTCAATGACCTGGCAATGTATCAGAGTGATGGAGCTTTTGTTAAGATTGGCATGAAGCCCAGTAGCTGCCCCAAATCTGTGCAGGGTCATCTTTGTCACCTCAACGTCAGATTGTGTTGGGCTGATGAACATGGCCACATCATCAGCATAGAGGGAGATGCGGTGAGGGATTGGGCGCCCGCCCAATTGTGCAAATAAACCCATCAGGTCCGAGGTGGCAACAATTTTTGCTAAGACATCCATAACAACAACAACAACAACAACAACAACAAAGCCTTTTTTCCCAAACAAGTTGGGGTAGGCTAGAGTTGAAACCCATAAGATCTCGAAACTAGGTCATGGTTCTGGCACATGGATAGCTAACTTCCACGCAGCCCTATCCATGGCTAGTTCTTTGGTGATATTCCAATCCTTCAGATCTCTCTTAACAGACTCCTCCCATGTCAAGTTTGGCCTACCACGACCCCTCTTAACATTCTCATCCCGCTTTATCCGTCCGGTATGCAATGGCGCTTCCGGAGGCCTACGTTCTATATGACCAAACCATCTTAGACGGTGTTGGACAACCTTCTCTTCAATTGGTGCTACCCCAACTCTCTCACGTATATCATCATTCCTAACCCGGTCCTTTCTTGTGTGGCCACATATCCATCTCAACATGCGCATCTCCGCTACACCTAACTGTTGGATATGTCGTCTCTTGGTCGGCCAACATTCTGCGCCATACAACATCGCAGGTCGAATCGCCGTCCTATAGAACTTGCCTTTTAGCTTTTGTGGCACTTTCCTATCACAGAGGACACCAGAAGCTTGGCGCCACTTCATCCAACCAGCTTTGATTCGATGACTCACATCTTCATCGATATCACCATCCTTCTGGAGCATAGACCCCAAATATCGGAAGGTGTCTTTCTCAGGTACCACCTGTCCATCAAGCCTAACCTCTTCCTCCTCGTGCCTAGTAGTACTGAAACTGCACCTCATGTACTCAGTTTTGGTTCTACTAAGCCTAAAACCTTTCGATTCTAGAGTCCGCCTCCACAGCTCTAACTTTCTATTAACCCCCGCCCGACTATCGTCAATTAGCACCACATCATCCGCAAAGAGCATACACCATGGGATATCTCCTTGTATATCCCCTGTGACCTCATCCATCACCAAAGTAAAGAGATAAGGGCTCAAAGCTGACCCCTGGTGCAGTCCTATTTTAATTGGAAAGTCATCGGTGTCGCCATCACTTGTTCGAACACTTGTCACAACATTATCATACATATCCTTAATGAGGGTAATGTACTTTGTTGGGACTTTGTGTTTCTCCAAGGCCCACCACATGACATTCCGTGGTATCTTATCATACGCCTTCTCCAAGTCAATGAATACCATATGAAGATCCTTCTTCTTCTCCCTGTATCTCTCCATAAGTTGTCGTACCAAGAAGATGGCTTCCATGGTAGACCTCCCAGGCATGAAACCAAATTGATTTTTGGTCACGCTTGTCAATCTTCTTAAACGGTGCTCAATGACTCTCTCCCATAGCTTCATTGTATAGCTCATCAACTTGATTCCACGGTAATTAGTGCAACTTTGAACATCCCCCTTGTTCTTGAAGATTGGCACTAATGTACTCCGCCTCCATTCTTCGGGCATCTTGTTTGACCGAAAAATGAGGTTGAAAAGTTTAGTTAGCCATACTATCGCTATGTCTCCAAGGCCTCTCCACACCTCGATGGGGATACCATCAGGGCCCATTGCCTTGCCTCCCTTCATCCTCTTCAAAGTCTCCCTAACCTCAGCCTCCTGGATACGCCGCACAAAGCGTCGGCTGGTATCATCGGAGGAATCGTCTAACTCAATGGTAGAGCTCTCATTCTCTCCATTGAACAGGTCGTCGAAGTACTCTCGCCATCTACGCTTGATATCTTCGTCCTTCACGAGGAGTTGATCCGCTCCGTCCTTTATGCATTTGACTTGGTTGACATCCCTTGTCTTCCTTTCTCTCGTCTTCGCCATCTTATAGATGTCTCTTTCGCCTTCCTTCGTGTTTAGACGGCTAAGACATCCATAACGATGACGAATAACAGGGGGAGAGAGGGTCGCCTTGCCTTAGGCCTCTGCAGTGTCTAATTTCATCTGTCAAACTTCCATTGACCAGAACTTTTGTAGAAGAGGATTGCAGCAGGTTGGAGATCCAGTCACGCCACCTAGGCCGAAAACCCCTGGCTTCCAAAGCCTCTAGTAGGAATTCCCACGATACAGTGTCAAAAGCCTTTTCTATGTCCAGCTTGAGGAATAATGCCGGTATCTTATTCTGTCTACACCACTTGGCCTGACCTTGCACATATGCATAGTTGTCATGTATGGATCGATTTTTGATAAATGCACTTTGGCATGGGCTAAACAGCTGATCCATCACACCTGCCATCCTTCTAGCAAGGATTTTGGTGATTAACTTTGCGAAAAAGCTAACGAGACTGATGGGTCTGAACTCCTTAGGATGGGCAGCATCTGCATTCTTGGGCAGTAAAATGAGAGTGGCTGAGTTCAACAAATGTAGCTGGCCGGCCTGGCAGCTCTCGAAAGCCTGAACTGCCTTCATGATGTCTGGCTCTATGATGCCCAGGTAGATTTGAAGAAAAGTGTCGTGTATCCATCGGGTCCCGGTGCCTTGTCAGAGTGAATATCATTGAGAGCTTCCTTCACCTCTTCCATGGTAATGTCTGTCTCCAGCTGAGACAGATCCATCGCCTGGATGCCCACCTGGCTGAAATTGATGGAGTAAGGGCGGTTTGATCTATTGCCTAAAAGATTATCAAAATAAGTCCAGACTATCTCCTCTTTCTTCTCATGTTCCGAATGTGCAATCCCCTCAATTTCAAGCACAGGTATGAAGTTCTTTCGTCTGCGTGCCGTGGCCTTGGCATGGAAAAACTGAGTGCTTGTGTCGCCATCTCTAAGACACGCGATGCGAGACTGTTGGCGCCACATTGACCGCTGCGTAGCCGCAATCCCAAGACTGTCGATCTTCAACATTGCCCTAGATTGGCGCTCAGCATCCGTGAGATTGCGCAAATCCATGGCTGAACTTCGTAAAATGGTATAACTTAAATCTGAAGTCTCAGAACTTACACAGTAGAAAAGTAGCCGCACGGCAAGGATAATGAATTCCGCGGTGTGAAATAGAAATAGCGCGAAGGCGGGAAAATGATTCACCCCTTGCGTCGCTCCCCAGGCGATGCTAGGAGCCAACCCTAACGCCACCGCCCGCAGCGTAAGGGGTGTCGTCAACGGGGAAGAAGAAGGCAGGGCGATGACCCTAGTGGTTTCTTTCCATTCACCTCGTCGATATGTCTACTGCGGGCTTTTCTCAATCTTCCTGTCGTCGAGTTTCAAATTTCTCCGCTGCGGGTCTTCATAGATAGGCGCATGGCGCTCCTAGACCTCTGGATCGGATGTGATCCGGCCGTTCTCGTCTACCACCATCGACCAGGTCGACATTGACATCTAGGCTGCGTTTATCATGGTGATGACAGAGGCAACGAATGTGCAAACGATTGCAATTGGAAGGCCAGAATATCTCGATGGCGCAAGTCAGAGTTCTAGATTGTTAAGTAATGGTGGAGGCGGACTTTTGGATGTGACGAAGACGATGCTTCACAGGACGTTGTGCAGACAGAGTTTCTATCGCGGAACCATGATCCTGTCAAAACCGTACACATGATGACTATGAGCCTCGTGACTGGTGATTTACAGCAGCGGCCTTGGCAAGTGGGGACGGAAGCACATGGGGACTTATTTTTCGGTGGTGGTGCTATTTGAGGACCAAGTCTTGTTCCACGATGAAAACTCTAGGTCTGACCATCATTGGTTGTATCTAGCAATGGCGGACTCCTTGTCGCTTTTTTGTTGAAGACATGTGTAATACCCTGTAGTTATAGGATCCAAAATGGTTGATATTAGGTATGTGCATTTTGCATACATACATCTGAAAATCTGGGAAAATTTTGGGCTTTGTTGTGAAAGTGATTAAGTGATCGAGATTTCTCTTTCGTGGATGATTTGGACATGAATTATCGACAGAAATGAGATAAGTCCCGAGATGAACTGATCCAACACAACAGGGATATCTATATATTTCATATATAATTCATACAAGTGACTGAATCACAAGTTCAAAACAAATTATTTGGTACTCTTATCTCAACAGAAGAGGCGCCACGGTCTTAGGGGTGGAGCCCTCCAACCATGAGGAGTTCCAAAATGAGGCCGTGCATCTGTCACCCACTGTTACTTTAGTGCAAGCATTGAAGAGTTGTCTGTCTTTGTCGTCATTCGGGGTCTCCATGCCAACCCAGGGTTTGTCAGGAGCAGCCCATTCCAGCCATAGCCAACGAAGGCGCAGTGCCCTGGCGAACAATTCGAGATTAAGGATGCCAAGGCCTCCCAGATCTTTTGGCCTGCAGACTTTGTCCTAGTTTACCTTGCATTATCCTCCACCGATGCTCTCTTTGCTAGCCCATAGCATTCCACGACTGAGTTGAAGGCCTTCAAAATGCCCTTGTCGACTTTGATTGCCGTGAGAAGGAAGATCGGTATGGAGGTGAGGACGGATTTAACCAAGGCGGTGGCTCCTGCCATGTTGATGAATCGGCATTCCAATGGCCCAATTTGGATGCAGCCTTATCTATGTAGGGTTGTAGATGAACTTTCCTTAGTCGGCCAAGCAAGAGCGGAAGCCCCAGGTACTTGATTGGAAAATTAGAGACGGTGGCAGGGAAGTCAACCAGCAGTGCGGTCAGGTCGATATCGGTGCAACGCATAGGCGCAATGGAGCTCTTTGCAATGTTGGTGACAAGCCCAGAGACCTCGCCGAAATTCTGAAGCAACGACGCCAGGTTCGAAACATCATGCGGCGTCGGCTTGATGAAGATGGCAACATCATCAGCATAAAGAGAGAGACGCAGATCGGCAAATCTCCATGGCAGGGCATGAAGAAGTCCTGGGTCAGAGGCGAGTTCAAGTAACCCGTTGGCGATGTCTAATAGTAGCGAGGATAGCGGATCTCCCTGCCAAAGACCGCGGCCGTGAATAATGTCAATTCTCGGTATGCCATTGAGTAGCGCGCTGAGACGTGGATGTGGTGAATAAAACAGTGGCCCATGATCGCCAACGTGGCGGGAACCCCATGCGTTGCATAATATCAAGAATGTAGTCCCGTCGCACAGAGTCGAAAGCTTTTGCAATGTCGAGCTTGACAAGCAGGGCATGCGTAGCCCGAGTCGACTTGCGGCCCAGTCCTATTATTTCATTCGTGCTTTGCTAGTTTCTTTTAGACTTCTTCAATCATTCCCTCTAATTAGTACATTTATATCCTAACCGGTTGAGGGTTTTATATTAATTTAAAATCGGGGTGTTTCGAGCCTTTTATCTAAAAGAAAAAACAACAAACGCCTTAGAGCATCCACAATGCATCACCGCTTATCTAGACGCTTAGTTAATAATAATAAATCAAACAAAATTAAATAAGTAGCCAAGCGCTCGACCTTCCAACGCTAGGCTCTTCTTGCCGGCGCTAATTAACGCTCGCACATGACTCCATCGCGAGGGAAAAAAACAGCTAGCGTCGGGGGACTTCTTTTGCGTCCGACGCCCGAGATTGATTGCCGAAACTGCCGATTGAGCAGGATTCTATTCCTGGCGTCGACCTACAAGCGCCGCATTGTAGCTGCTCTTACAGAAACTCAACTACCTTCTTTTGGTCAAAAAAAAAAACTCGACTACCTCTTTATGGCATTGAGGCCGGGAGGAATAAGCGGGACCAACGTCGACGGACGCTAGACCACCATATGGCCGCCCTACACCAGAGGATCAGGTAGAGGCTCGCTGTAGACCGGCCAAGGACTGTCAAAGCCATCCCCACGAACAAAGAGGATCCTCACCAAGGGCCGTAGCACCACCATAGGCACCACCGTGGATGAGCGCGGGATCGGACCAACCAATCAGCCTGCTGAGATCATCAGTTCATCACTCGCCACGGCTATCTCTTCACTTCCCCACACGGGCCACACCTCGACAACATGGGAAGGGAAGCATGGACGCATCGGCCATCTGTAGATCACATGAGCTTATGTGAAGGCGACTCGATGTTGGAGGAGGTCGAGAGATTCTGTGCAATGATCTCGAAGCTCCCCCTCCACCCTGGAAAGTGGCTGAAGCTAGAGGCTGTCAAACCTGGTACTCTCAAGAGGCTGGAGCTGCCTTCCCCAATGCAAGTCTCGGATGAGGAAGATGGCGCTTCGCCAAGATCCCCTGACCTGAAGAAGCGAGCAGCAGCTGGAGCGTGGACCACACCGACATCGACCCTGGATGTCGAGGCAATCTGATGCTCACCTGTGTCTCGCCCTGCAAAAAAGATAGCGTTGTATTCTGTTCTTCCAGTTTCGGTGCTGCCTTGTTTCTAGTTTTTAGCTTCCTGGTAGTTTTTGGTAGTAGCTAGGTTCTCAGCTTGTGCCATGGTAGGGCAAAGCTGCTTTATTTCCTTCAACAAGAACCTCGAAGCTTTGCTTCTCTGAATGTTTTCCTGGTAAAAGCTGTTTTCAATTTTTTCTGAATGTTTTTATTTTTGACATTTAGATTTTGGTGAATCTTGTACGTCAGAACTAAAATAGAAATAGAGGGACAGATGTGAAGCAAGTCTCTCGGTGACTTGTAAGTTACAAGTCACCGAAGCTGCGTCCGAAGTGGACACCGCCTTCCATCTTGAACTCCGACCACCGGAGCACCATAGACATTAGAATCGCCGCCGCCAGCCACCAGGAACAGCTCGCCTGCTCCGGCAGCATAATCCTCACTACAGGCATAACATCATACGCCACATGGGCAAAACAAAACCTACCACTACTCCGTACATCCCGCGCTGCATATCCTCCTTCCTCCTCCACACCAGATGGCAACGCCGCCGGAGAGGAAAGGTGAGTAGGGGACTAGGGGAGCGAGCCAGGGCCTGTTGGTCGACTCTCTACGGGGCAGTGGAGAGGGAGAGGGAAAAGTTCAAAAGTCCGACTGAGGGTTCATGGCTATAAAGTTTGCTCTGCAGCCTACCGTCATATGTCTAGAGCAGACCGTCAATCACATTTCGTTTTTCCTGAAACTGAATGTTGACCAAGGTAGGTAATGAGTAGTTGATCAATACCACAATGCAGACATGCTAGAAATGAGCGAACACGTACTTCAGGATCGTTCAGATAAAGCAACAAAAGAGAAATGGCTGGAATTGTAATAGCTTCAGAAGATCATTTTCCACTTTGATAGAAAGGAAATCAAAGCACGTCATGTAACTCTTTTGATTTCTCTTTTCTGTAGCACTGAGATTTTTTTTCTTACAAGAATATATATAATATAAAGATGAGAAAAATAGAAAGGGCGAAAAGACAGATGCTACAAGGTCGAAGCTGCCAAATGAGAGGAGACATATCTCACTCCAACCAGCTGACAGGCGTCACTCTAGGGCTTCACTTACATGTACAATTTAGAGTAAATGAATGTCATACCAAAGTAGCTGAGTCCTGACAATATGTTAGTCGAAGATTCCGAACTGTGAAGCAGGCGCACCAAGGAGCAACCAAATCCAATCCTTTGATGCTGTGCAACTCACCCATTATCTCCATCTATCTGTACACAAAACTACATTCCTGCAATGCAATGGGAGTCATACGAGTGCTCAGATTGATGTTATACTTGGAAAACCAAAGTTTTGAAATGTTCTGATTCGGCCATCACGGCCTGCTGTCACGATCACTAGGCCCCAGGCAGACCGACTCGGAGCTTGGTCCATGTCATCCGGATGGCTGGTATTAGACTTGGGGCTCTGTTTTGTTTTTGTCATGAGCTCTTCGGGCCAAGTCACAGATGCCCTGTCACCATTGTTATTTGAGTTGTTGCTCTTGTGCTGAACAGCATAGGTATCATCCTCTTTAGCAAGTTCAGATTCAAGTATATGGCCATTACCAGACACACAGTCCAGGTCATCTTGCTTCCAGGAGTTAGCTCTCGAGGTCATTCTGGCGCCGGTACAAGGCCAAGCAACAGCAACTGTCACACTCTCACAGTGGAAGTGCTCGTGGGTATTTGTGACAGATACAATGTTCTTCTTTCTGCTTGGTTTGGAATCATCACTGTATCTCCAGATATATACATTTGAATCCTCACTTGCAGAAATTATGTACCTCCCATTTGCAGCTGAACAAGCTGAGATTTGGCTGCTGGTGTTCCGAAACCCTGAAAAGTAACAAGTGACCAACTGGCAGAATGGAAGAATCGTTCTTCTTAAACAGAGAGAAGAGTGTCATGCAAAGGGAAAGATTGTGTGAAACTCAGGCTCGTCAACAGCAGGAAGCAGATGAGCTGGGTGGGTGGGGAGCTAATGGACAGAACCAACCATTGGAGAACAGTGGAATCAACATGATATGCACCAATGTGGACTTCAATAAGCTCAGTATCACCTACCTTTAAACTTGTGAAGTAGTTCGAAGCCATCAGCAACTCGGATCCGTGAATCTGCAGAGGTGATAATGACCTTTGAAGAACTCCCTGGGACAAACTATTGAGGAACTATTATTCAGTTCAGTACATAATGGGAGAGGACATCTCAAGTATGTCAGGTGCATTTTTATTCGTATCGTATTTAAAATGATTCTTGAGAGTAAGCACTAAGCACCTGGAATCCTGTGATTTTCTTCTGGCTGGATTTCTTTCTCTTAAGCTGCAGGTCAATTTGTTTCTTGTAGCAAAGCATATTATCTACTCAGAAAACAGAAAAAAAGTCCTGTAAGACACGGAAAAGCATATAAATTCAATTTGTAAATGATATGACACCAGTAGAATGCAATCTTTACATAACATTAGCCTAGTCCTTAGAAATAAAAAGGTTAAAGCAGTAAAACAATGGAATTAAATAAGAGAGGGAGGAAGAGATATACCAGACGTGTCATACACATAGCAATTGCCCTTGTGTGAGCCAATGAGTGCACCCTGCAGAAAGTGCGAAAATGTTTTAGGATGAACAAGCAATAAGCCAATAACCCTTGTCGACCAATTATAGAACTATGAAGCAAGTCAAACCTGTCCATCGGGGGTATAGCAGGCAGCAGTAATCATTTCATGTAGATCAACCCAATCAACAATTTCACGTTTTGGTATACTCCAGATTCGAACCTTTTCATCCAGGGAACCACTAATGAAGTATCTATCATCAACAGGGTTGAACTGGATGCAAGTCACTGAATCCGAAAATTGTATGAGAAATTACAGGACAGCGCTATCAGTGCGCCCAAAATGCACACGGAGAAAAATCTTCTGAAAGCATAGTTCTTACCGTAGTCACTGTGGGAAAAGGCTTTCAAACAGTAAGTGCTTGACATGTGCCACAGCCGTACAGTTTTATCCATTGATGATGAAAGCAAGTACTGCACATTAGTTCAAAATCAAAGCTCAGAGACTGAAATAACTGGCAAAAAACTCATGACAAATTACAGTGTCACATTCCTACATGTATCAGTTTAGGATTGGTGAGTAAATTACATTATAGGGGTCCTTAAACATGCACCTAAGTTTCACCTTAGGCCTGTAAATTGCAAAATTAACTTGGAATGTGTCAACTTCAACAATAAGTCACCACTGTAGATAGAATCGGCAAATTTTAAAATTCAGTATTGTCTTTAATGCAGCCAATTCCCCCAACAAACTGTTGAATGAGCCTTTTACCAATGGCTACAAATTTTAGGGCCTGTCAACCTACTTTAAACTTTGAAGTTTTGGAACCAAAGTAAAATCATCTATGTGTTAAAGGATCTACAATGCATTTGAGTCAGAAGCAGAAGGCCCTTGATATTTTTTATCATTTAATAGAATTCTCAGAACAGACCCAAGACTTTCTCCGTTGAAGGGGCCTGAAAACAGATGTTCAGGTTTCTATACCACACACAGCAGCTTGGAGAACGTGGTAGATAATGAAACTTGTGAATATGGGCGAGATGGACAATGTCATAGTTAACACTAAACTATAACACACTGCAAGCTGAAGTCCAGCTAAAATTGCACAGCATGTAGAATTGGCACTGTAAATATAAATTTAGAGATCTCAAGAAGGTTTAGATAGTCAGGAAGCATGAGGTAAGTAAACTAGTATCGGGGTAATTAACCAAAGGTACTTCAATGCTATTTCCAAGACTCATTTTATCTTTTTTTTTCTTGCTTGTTAGTGTGTGTGCGCATGTTGAGCCTTTTTTTTCTGGCGTCCTCTGTGATAGGAAAGTGCCACAAAAGCTAAAAGGCAAGTTCTATAGGACGGCGATTCGACCTGCGATGTTGTATGGCGCAGAATGTTGGCCGACCAAGAGACGACATATCCAACAGTTAGGTGTAGCGGAGATGCGCATGTTGAGATGGATATGTGGCCACACAAGAAAGGACCGGGTTAGGAATGATGATATACGTGAGAGAGTTGGGGTAGCACCAATTGAAGAGAAGGTTGTCCAACACCGTCTAAGATGGTTTGGTCATATAGAACGTAGGCCTCCGGAAGCGCCATTGCATACCGGACGGGTAAAGCGGGATGATAATGTTAAGAGGGGTCGTGGTAGGCCAAACTTGACATGGGAGGAGTCTGTTAAGAGAGATCTGAAGGATTGGAATATCACCAAAGAACTAGCCATGGATAGGGCTGCGTGGAAGTTAGCTATCCATGTGCCAGAACCATGACCTAGTTTCGAGATCTTATGGGTTTCAACTCTAGCCTACCCCAACTTGTTTGGGAAAAAAGGCTTTGTTGTTGTTGTTGTTGTTGTAGTGTGTGTGCGCCCACACGTGTGTGAATGTGATTTGCCTGTGTGGTGGCCAGTATGGATAACATGGCAGATAATTCAACTAGAGAATGTTTTTTGGGTGAGTTGGCATGTCCTAGTTAGTACTACATCTGTTCCTTAATATAACGTTTAACTGCCAAAACGTGCCAAAACGTCTTATATTAAGGAACAGAGGTAGTACTAAACTATAACACACTGCAAGCTGAAGTTCAGTTAAAATTGCACACAATATAGAGTCGGCACTAAAAATGTAAATTTAGGGATGTCAGGAAAGTATAAATGATCAAGAAACCTTAGTTAAGTAGATGAGTGATGGAGTAATTAACCAGAGGTACTTCAATGATACTTCCAACAAAAATCGCATTTATCATTTTTCTCTTCCTTATGTGTGAGTCCGCATGTACATGTGTCGTGTAAGCGTCATGTGTGGTGGTAAGTATGGCCGAAGTAATATGCAACTCCTCACGGTTTAAAACAGCTCATAATAGTTTTCCGAAATCTGAATGTATATATCTGAGCGTTTGACAACAATACCCTTGAGAGAGAGAGAGAGAGAGAGAGATTTTGTAACCAGTGGAGATGATGGTCAACTACAGTACATTATTTAGAAATATTTTGCGCGATACCTAGCTTTCAACAAATAAAGAAATCTATACACACTGAGGTGCCGGTTGGTCATTTTGTGCTGTAATCTGGTTACAATGTGACTTGAGTAGTGTACTTTTTGTTTGTTTGAAGTGGGCTGTAGTCAGGTGTACCCCCAGGTGTATCCAATACTATCCTACTGGAAACCCCATTCCTCACCAAATCAGCTGCACCCCCAGCTAGTACAACACAACGCCCTCTTCCTCCCCCACAGGTCGACTAGTCTCCTAGCCTCACAATAGTGAACCCCTTCATCTGCACATAGAAGGTCATCACGATTCTTGCATGCCGCCACCTAGAGATTCCACGGGCTGTACCTCTCACGAAGCATTGACAAAGAAGCCCTCAACCAGCCTCCTCTACTGTTACTCTGTATGTAAGCAAATTCTACCTCTCTCCTCTCATCCCAGTGTGCTGGCCATAGCCAATCCACGTCTTAATTTGACATAGAGCATCAATGAAGCCATGAACCTCCATGCTAACATTGCCAAGCAGAGATGGAGCGAATGAACAGCAAAGTGTAAAGTCAAGAAAATAGTTGCTCCAAATAAAGTGCTTCAACAAATGGAAAGACTGGAACAATAGATAATGCCATTATTAGAGCTTGAGGGGTTTACATGTACTTGAAGCTATATTAAGTCCTAAAGTGATGAAATGCGCAAGTAATAATGCAAACAGCTGACCAACATAGCAAAATTGACATATCGAGGCTTGATAGACCGTCGTACAAGATATGACACTCGATAAGTTTTGTTAACTGCTTACGATATTTACCAGACTTTGTTCAATTTCACAATGTAGCATCTAGGCTCTGGCATCTTTGTTTCCAAATAATTGAACATACCAATGTCAATGTTATGTATGTGTAGTACATGGCTCACACAGCACCAAAGATCCTCATAATTTCCCAATTAGGTAATTTATCCTTTAAATTAGGAAGAGCCCAGATATGACGGGACCGGGGTAGTTTATCTGTTAAATTTGGAAGAATCCAGATATGATAAGATTGAGAATTCAAGTCTCTATCCATCTTGCTGATCAAGTGACCCGTCCTATATAATGGGCCTATTGTGCACGCTTTGAATTCCAGCAAGAAAACAGCAGAACAGATCTCCCTCTCTCCAAAGCCATAGTTCCTGAACCAGCTAGTTTACATTTCTAGGTGCAATGCAGTATACCAGATCAGGATGCCAACTTGACAAGGTTACACAAGGTGGTGCCTGTGACCTGATAACTATGCCTCATTTTTCATTTCTAATTACAAATTTGATTAGGATTTGTGACTATTATCCTTTCTGAGTTTCATTTGACTTTTACATCACAGTTTGCATGTTGAGATGAAACTCAAAAATAGTATTTGCACATCCGAATTTAAGGAACACTACAGCGAAATGTAAGCATTACCTGCGATTTGGACCAGCAGAGATCAAGCACATCATCCAAATGCCCTGCAAAAGTTATCACAGGCTTCTCCGACAATGCAAACACATGCTCTGGCACCCTCAACCGGTCTGAGCTCACCGATCTCCCACTGGGGAGAGCCTGTGCCGGCAGCTTCTTCTCCCAATGGCTGCCCTCCGTAGCAACCGATGCTAACATTGGCTCCGACGACTCATCACATTGCCTTGCAATGTCTTCCAGCTCCCTCTGCACACTCATCCTGCCGGACTGCAACACCTCCCAAACGTGGATCACGCAATCCTCCCCAGCAGTTGCGAGGTATCGGCCATCAGGACTAAACCTGATGCTCCAGATGGACCCTCTGTGCCCATGTATCTCCTGGTTCATGAAGAGGCCACTGAGGTCCTTGTGCGATTTCCCGTACGGGCGCACCTTGACACGGTCCGGGCCATGACGAGCGACACCCTCCTGGCTGTCATCCGTGGCAAAGCTGGAGTGGCGGCCGCCCTTCTCCGAGGACGTGTCCTTCTCGTCGCTGCGCGAGTAGGTGACCATGGAGCCAGCGGCGCTGCGGATGGTGCGGAGCCAGCCGCTGCGCCGCCTGGAACGCGCCTCGCCGTTGCTGGAGCCGCCGGAGCTGGACCTCTCCATGGGGGTGGAGGCGCCGCTCTGGGAACTCGAGCTCGGGTTGGAGTTGCCGGCGGCGGCGACGCCTTGCTGGCGCCGCATGAGCTCCTGCACGAGCGGGGAGCGGCCGATGAAGAGCTCAAACTCCTCCACGGTGAGCTGCCGCCCGGTGCCGACCTCGCGGAGGCCGGACGACTCGTCCCGCACCGCGAACTGGCTGCCGTCGTCGAGGTTCCTGATCAGGCAGCTCGGGTCCTCGTCGACGAGCGGGGTGGCGGCCCCGCCCGATCTGGACCGCGCGACGGGGGCGGCGTCGGCGGAACGGCGGCCCATCTGGAATCGCGCGAGGGAAGGGTCCCCGGCGAGCCCCATGAGGTGGAGCAGGCGGTGGCGGCGCTCCTGGATGGGCGCGGGCTCGGAGGTCCATAGGTCGACGTCGTAGCCGCGTCTGCGGCGCGGAAGGTCGTCGTCGTCGGAGGCGGAGGTGGAGGAGGCCGAGGAGGAGAGGATGCGGTCGAGCGACTCGTAGAAGAGCTCCTCCGAGTCCGAGTCCTCCGACCCCGCCGCCTCGTCTTCCACGCTCATCGCGCCGCCGCCGGCATTGGCCGCCGTCGTCGCGGAGATCGATGCGCGAGGAATTGCGCGCAGGGTGGAGACGAAGAGGAGAGAGAGGGGAGGCGGAGGAAGGAGAAGGGCGGCGTGGGCGAGGCGAGGGGGGAGGGAGGGATGGTGAAGTCGTAGCAGGCTAGGAGCAAGTGGCGTCAGATCCACCAGTTCGCCACTCCCTGCCGCGCGCGACAGCTTAATCGCGACCCGTTGTTGCCTCGTCCTACTTAAGGGTGGTTGGTGCACGCGTCGGCGTCGCCGTCGTCGCTGCTGCCGTCGCGGTAAATGGTGGTCTCCTCCCTCCTTTGCCTGCCTGCGCTCATGGTGGTGGTGGTGGCGGTGCCGTTACTGCCTGCCGGTTTCTACTGTTTACTGTCCCGGTGGTGAATGCCAAGGCGAAACGTCAGCATCTCAAAAAAAAAAAAAGGCGAGTCTTGACGTGGGACCAGGATGGCAGTAACATGGGTAACAAACCGCCCGCGCCGTTTCGGAAGCCTGGCGTTCCGATCGGAGCCGTTCCGTGGACAAGGTGACGAGATGATTGCTTGCATCCACGGCTCTGCGCGTACGGTTGTCTCTTCTTTACAGTGCACTGTTTGCACTACGATTTGGTTAGTGCATGTACAATGCAACATGTTTAGGGAGGTGCTTACAAAAATCAATTTACACTAGGCAGATGCCTAACTAGACACCTTTCCTATACAAATAAGCACTGGTGCTTAGAAAAAATGTTGGTTTATTTTTGTAAGCACCCCTCTAAGCACTCTCCATTATACATGGCCTTATAGTCATATAGGGCGTGTTTGGTAGCCCGGCTCCCCTCAGAAAATCTCCTCCCGCCCCATTTTTCCTGTTTCGTAGCCTGTGTTGTGCCACTGCGTCCCTGCCCGCTGGCCCCGAAATGCCTCTCAGCCCTGCCCACGAGAGAAGCTCGGATCGAGCTTCTCAGCTCAGCCCTGCCGAGCTCATCCGAAAATCTTTCCACGCGTGGGACCCACCGGACCGTCGCGCCGCTCGGCCCTGCTCAAAACGGAGCATCATTTGCCCCGTTTCCCTCTCTCCCCTTCCACCCCAGCGCTCCCTACGCCAATCCCGGCGCGCCACCCCGTCCCGCAGCCCAGACTCACGCCCCGCCCCGCCCCGCACCATCCCGAGGTGCAGCGCCGCCGCCTGCGTCCAGGGAATGAGGGGCTTGACCTCCCGGCGGCGACGCGCGAAGCAGGAGCGGCTCGGCTTCCCTGCAGCGGCGCTTGGACCCGGAGGAGCTCGGCCTCAAGACGCGGGGAGCAGGAGTGGCGCGCGGCGCAGGAACGGTTCCTCTCGGCGGCGGCTCCTCCTCTCGACAGCGGCGGTGCGTGGGAGATGCTCCTCTCGCCGCCGGCGGCGCCTCCACTCGCCGGCAATGCCCAAGCCCAAGCTCCCAGGACCTGATTGCTTTTTGGTTTTGTGTTCGGGGACTTGATTGCTTTTTATTTTTCTATTCAGGGACCTGATTGTGTATAGTTTTCTACTCATCCCAGCTTAGCTCATACATGCCACCAAACATGTTCCCAACTCAACACAGCTCAGCTAATACAACCTACCAAACACAACAAATAAAACACACTTGTATGAGGTGGGCATAGCTAGACTCAGCTTGTATGTGCTGAGATAGGCCATAGTGTGTTTGGAGCTTTGATCTACTTGTCTTTACCTCCACACAGATAACTTGATAGTGCCAATTACACCCAGTTTCTGCCCCATTTCTGCAACAGCGTAATGTAAAAAACTAAACATAACCCGCCAAAGTGATAGCGACATGCATCAACACAAACATAGCTACCTCAAAAAAAGAAAGATGTTTTTCCATTCATGCATTTTTTAAATGAAATATGATTTTTTTATTGTTCTACTATTATAATCTCATTTAGATGTTAAAGTTTAATAAATATTATACAAAACTATAGTCATGCAGCCTATGATCAACGAGGCTCCATTTTCGCAAGAATTCCTCCGAAAGAAAATTAAGACTTTGCAAGAGAACTCTGTAACTACTGCATGCTAGACAAGAATACAAAATCATCTGTATACAATCATCAAACTCAGTCTATTTTTTCTAGTCTTTTGTTTTGAAGGAAGGTAGTAACCACCGCTTCGATTCATTAAGAGGGATCGGTACAAATGCCGGTAAGATACAAGAAGGCAGGGTAGCATCTCAAGCTCTCTAAGAAAGAAGAGGAGAGAGTATGAACATCGACAACACACCTAGCTACAAAGAAGAGAGGGGAGACAGAGCAAACAAGGAGAAGAGGAGCATATCCTGCTAACAAAGAACTAGTCGATCTAGCCAACACGGCGGATGATCTCCGTTTCCATAATCTAATCAAGCAAGGCAGATCACTAGGAACTTGATCTTCTCGTCCCCACCCAAAAACACCCTAGGAGGAGGGAGGGGTGTCAAAAGGACGAGGTGATCCGACGTGGATCGCGCTCGCTAACCCGGCATCAAATGGCAGCATCAACATCTACCGCAACTTGGACGATCGACAAGCTCAAAGAGCACATCTTGGCAGGAGACAAACGGAGCAAAAAATAACAGGGAGCAACCCTCACCACCGACCACCGCACCTTGCTGCCGCGAACCACATTTCGACCCAAAGGAACATGGCTCCAAGAAGACGCCTCCAAGGAGGTAGCGATGTCGACGACGTCATCGTCAACCGATCCAGAGAGTGGATCTAGGATTTTCGCGTGGAGCAAACTAGGCTGGACAAGGTGTAGGACACCGCATCGACCCTCCATGGAAGTGAGCGGCGCCCGCAGGCGTCGTCGTCAGTGCCAACAAGGGCTGATACGGGGCTCTCGCCCGCCGCCCCACACATCCACCCCCTGAACCTTGCCAGCCTCCGAGTTGCTGACCAGTAGGGCGCGTGACCGAAGCCAAACGCCACCCACAGCCGGAAAAATCGTGCCGCATGCGCGCCGGATCTGGAGGTTCCTGCCCACAACCGGGCAGGCCTGAACCGCTCTTCCTTGAGCCGCCCAAAGCACCAAGGAGCACCAAGGTGCAAGCCCTTGCCGCTGGCTGGAGGGGAGGCCGACCATCGCGAGCAAAAGAGAAAGCTGGCCACCGCAGCTGGCCGGAGAAGTCGAACGAGGAAGCACCGCCATCCAACCCATCACCAAGTTGCAAGGAACACCGGGAGCCACCTCAGCCTACGAATGCTGGTCGTCAACTAGTGCCGGAGGACACGCCCCTCCACCGACCGACCCGATCCACCGTCGCCCGGGGAGGCTAGGACCAGGCAAGCCGATCGCATGAGCCTCCAGCCCACGTTCGAGGGAGCCTCCACCACGCGCGCACATCGGCGCCAAGGATGCCATCTGCGCCCTAGGATGGCACCACAGCTCTCTCCTGCCACCTTCGAAGGCTGGGGTTGCCGCCACCGCGGAGATGCCGGCGGCAACGGTGACGAGGAGGGAACATGGGGGAAGGGCTTAGCGGCGGTGGCGAGGGTTTCCTTTGAGTTGCCGGGGAGGGGGGGGGGGGGGGGGGGGGGGGGGGGGGGAACGGGGTTGAAGTCTCTCACAATCCGACAAAATGATACAAACTATTCTTGAAGTTTCATAAGGGTTGAGAAGTAGTCGCCGATAAAGTCCTTGTGACAATAGAAGTATTCTCACGATCCAAAATAAGTTAAAATCGTCTTGATCTCCATCACTCCATGCTTTCCAGCGGACGCTTAATGTGTGCGTTTGCAAATAATTAAGTTTGAAACTCGACCAAATTTCCCTAACATCTGCGTCATCTATACCATGTTTGCAGTAGTCTGGATATGCCTTTAATCACAGGCTTGCAACGCCACCTTCGATCCTATTTCCCTCTTGGTAGTCAGTACTCAATTCGTTTTTATTTACTTTGTGTTTTGGGTTTAGTCAAAGTTAAACTTTGCTAAGTCTGACCAAATATTTAGAAAAGCCTATTAACATCTATCTACGATATAAAATTTATAGTATTAGAATTATCATAAAGTATATTTTAATATTATATGTATTTGGTATTATGGATGTTGATATTTTTTTACGATATTCTTGGTTAAACCTGACAAAATTTGAGTTTGACTAAACTCGCGAAGTAAATAAAAACGGAGGGAGTAGTAGCCGGAAGCTTCACCGTTGATTAGACAGCGCTCAGTTAAGGAACTGAAAAAGAAAGAATTAAAAGCGCAACAGAGATCTAGGTACCACTACAAGCAAGGAGACGATGCCCTGCTGCTAGGCCGTGCCGCGCCCCAGCACGCAAAGAGCAACCACATCATACGCCCACATGCACCACACGCGGCCAGGATTCAGGACCACAGCGGCCGATCGAGTAAGAGTGACCACCTCTCGTCGGCGTGCCCGGAACGCCCGGCACAGACGACTTCGGATCTATCCCCGACAACACCCGATCGAGGGTCGGAACCATCGCGCCGCCGCCGCCGTCGTCCGTCCGTTCCATGTCACGGCGTACTCGCGCCCTCCCGTAAAAGGGCCACCGGGCGAATCCCAGTAGCAGCAGTAGGCGATCGGAAGGACCACCGGCCACCGCGCGCCGGGTCCCCGGCCATTATGCGCCCCTGTCGGAGCTCGCGTGGGCAGTTGGGTTCGGGAGATGCCTGCGCAGGTCGGGTCGCTCGCAAGGCATGGTCGAGAGTCGAGACGTGCGCGCGACAAAAGATCACCGGTTTCCACCGAATTCATAAATCGCCACCACTATTTGTTGACATTGTAACAAAAAACCACCACTTCTACGTTAACCGTCCGTGACGCTCAGTTAAGTACGAAACTGACGGATGGGACCCGCTGTCAGGCTGATGTGGCAAGTGTTAGTTGGCATGAGGAAACGGTAAGTGATACCTCTTATAAATTTTGGGGGTTTCTGTAAATTTACATGGGACCATTGTCCCTTTAAAAAAAAATTTACACGGCACGGCCGTGGCCGCTGGAGCGCCGGCCAGGGGCGCGGCCGCCGGAGCGCCACTCGGGAGCGCGCGGTGTCGGAGGCGGCACGCGTGGGCGCACGAGGGCGCGTGGCGCAGGAGGCGGCGGGCAGGGGCGCACCGGAGCGGGTGGAGCGGGAGGCGGTGCGCGCGGGAGCAGGAGGGTGCGTGGTACAGGAGGCGGAGCGCGCGGGCGGGATAGCACCAGAGCGGGACCCGGGGCGCGGTGGAGCTGGAGCACGGGGTCGCGGGGAGGAGGCGCGTGAGGGGGAGCGCGTGGGACGGGTGGAGGCGCGGCGGGGCAGAGGAGGACGCTGAGTTGGAAGGCGAGGTAGTCGTCGACGCATGCGTACTCGACCTGCTCGGCGGGGCAGAGGAGGACGCATGCGTGCCAGGCGCTCATGGCGACGTTCCAGGGCTTACTGATCCCGGGGTAGTCGAGGAATCGCTGCGCCATGAGCTCGACGGAGGCGTTCCCCATGGCGGCGTGCGCGCGCAGGTCGCGGGCGGAGGCGACGTGCAGGTCGTAGTGGTCCCGCAGCATCCGGCGGTCGTGGGAGGAGCCGTAGCCGACGAAGAGGACGCGCGGGTCGGCGAGGAAGCGGTAGAGCGTGGTGGGGAGGGAGTCGACGTCGATGTGGGCGAGGTGGAGGACGAGGCAGCGGGTCCCCACGCAGAGCTGCAGGGTGGCCGGCGGCGGGGTGTCCCCGTGGGCGCGGACGGGGGTCCACTGGACGCCGAGGCCGACGACGAGGCGGCCGGAGCAGAGGAGGGGCCAGTGGAGCCAGCGGGTCTTGCAGATCCAGCGACGCGCGTCGGCCGGGTGGGCGGTGGCGAGGACGGCGACGCGGCGGTCGAAGAAGCGGACAGTGTAGGCATCGTGCTCCGGGATGGAGCGGCGGAGGCGGGTGGCGACGGGGGTGGCGTCCATGGCGGGCAGAGACGTAGGGGTGGGGTATCCTCCTGCGGTCAGTCCAAGTTCTTCGCGGCAGCGAAGGACGGTGAGCCGTGAGCGTGGCGGCCGGACCGGCGCCGGTGAGGCCTCGCCGGTCAACACCAGCGTGAGGAAGATAAGAAGGCAAAAAATTTGTGGAGGATTTTTGTGCAAATGTAGCATGCGCCACGTCATGCCTGACAGTGGGCCATACCGGTTAGAAACAGCGTCAACTCGGCTAAAACGAGGTTTCGTGGAAACTGATGGTTTTTTGCAATGCTGTCAACGAAAAATGGTGGTGATTTGTGAATTTGGTGGAAACCGATGGTTTTTTGAAACTTGACCACCAATTGTGGTGGTTTTTTTGCAATTTTCTCAGATTGCATAGACGATAGTGCTTGTGCGGTCTATCATAGATAGATGAGATCTGCCCGAGGGATCCACGTATGTGTGCAGTCTATCATCTCAGGATTTTTTTTTGTCATAATAGAGAAATATATCACGGCTTTGATACAAACAGATTCACCTATCGTGCATCAGGCAAAGCCTGTGAGTACAACAGTCACCGCCAATCTCAGGATCATCGCCTGGAAAGATCTCACCATTCGCCATTATGCTTCTAGCCTTCTATGTTGTTGCTCTGAAATTTTGGTGTCCACTATCCACGGTCCTGCTAAGTACTCTAGTCAGAAATGCAATGTCCAGCTTAGCATATACCCTGAACAAAATGGGAACATTTTTTACCGACTCTAAGAACTGGATCGATCAGAGCTAAGTCGCTAATAAAGTCAAACTGATAAAGTAAGGAGGGTTGACATGTACTGTAGGTCAATCATGCACCCACTAACTAGTCCATATGCTACCACACTCACACCTGAAATTAACGTACGTAGATACAAGAAAGACATTTGCTAATTAATCACATGAAGGGGGTGACAAGTTAAACTGATTAGTTAACAACTCTTGTTATCTATATCTTCCGTTTACTAGGTTCACTTGCATATAACTGAAGCAAGCTCGGTCACTAGGATATGTGTGGTCAGCAATTTTGTCGTCGCCGCAACAAGTGTTAGCTCCATCTCAGTTTTTGCTAGGCTTGTGATCAACTACCGAAAATAAGACACTAACAATGCATCAACTTGCACACATGGACATGGCGATTAGTCCTAAAGCAGGTGTTGGACGAGCTTAAGATGCCCTTTTAGCTAGGCTGGGCCTGCCGTGCGCATCTCGTGGTGGATATTAGTATTTTTGTGCACGTACAGCAAATCGAGATCGAAGCGCATCAAATGCCCTCTCGACATCCTTCATGCACGCCTCCTGGCATTGAGAGAACCAATCTTTCGCGCTTCCTGGCACAGGGTTTGAGATAGTCTTCACAAATGTTGACCATCTTGGATAGATGCCATCTGCCAGGTACGTAGTAGCCCTTGTTGTACTCGTTCCCATTGATCTCGTAGTTCACCGGGAGAGCATGACCTTCAACAAGCTTGCCGAAGACGTTCGAGCACTACAGAACGTTGATGTCATTGTGAGATCCTGCTATGCCAAAGAAGGAATGCCAAATCCAAAAATCATGTGTGGCCACTGCCTCAAGTATCACACTGCAAGCTCCTTTGTGGCCTTTGTACATCCCTGCCAAGCAAATGGGCAGTTCTTCCATGCCCAATCCATGCAGTCGATGCTTCCAAGCATGTCAGGGAATCCTCTTGCTTCATTCACGGCTAGGATCCGTGCAGTGTCTTCCGCAGTGGGTGATCGCAAATAAGTTGGCCCAAACATTGCCACCACCGCCCTGCAGAACCTGTTCAAACAATCAATGACGGTGGACTCGGCCATGCGTAGATCATCATCATGTGCATCACCGGAGGCACCATATGCAAGCATTTTCAACGCCACTGTGCCCTTCTGAAGTGCGGTAAACTCTACCGTGCCGACGCAATCCTTCCTGCATTCGAAGTAGGGGTCGAACACCCGGATGGCATGCATGATATCGAGGAAGAGCTTCTGGTTCATCCTGAAGCGGCACCGAAATGCCGCCTCACCTTGAATGGGATCATCGGAGAAGTAGTTGGCGTACATCATGCAGTACGCTTCCATCCGCTGCCTCAGCTTGCTCTTGCGGCGCCCTGGCGCCGAGCCACCGCGCTTCGGCTTTGCCTGCTTTGCGAGCAGGCCAGCGAGGACCAGCAAGTGCTCTTCATCGTCGACCTCAGCTTCGGCTTCCTCTTCAAGCAGAACGGTGAGCAGCTCCTCGTCGTCGGAGTCCATGGCGGGGCGGACAAAACATCGAACACCTCGCCAGCGTGGTGGGCGCGATTCTACCCGAGGGGCTTCTTTGCGGCTATATCACGGCGGAGGTGGGCGGGATGGATGAGTGGGGTGGTGGCCTTCCTAGATGCTTGGTCGCGGCGGAAGGGCGAGGGGTGGTGCCGGCGGCGACATGGCGGTGAGGGGAATGGGGAGAGGCAGGGCGAGTCGGGGGTGGGAAAGTGCGCTGTCTCGCCGACACCCCTGGCCCGCGCTGGCTTTTCCTTCCGCCGGATCCCCCAGGCGATACCTGGTGGGTTGGGTTTGGCCGCCAGATGAAAAACGGCGCTATTTGGGCTTCCTGGGGGCGACTGGGAAAAATTCGGCTCTATTTCGGCCGCCGACGCCAAAAAAAGTGGCCTGGGGGCTCTTGGGGGGGGGGGGGGGGGGGGGGGGGGGACGGCTGGAGATGCCCTTATGTTTTGAGTCCCTAAAAATGTTTTAGTAAAAGAAGAGAGAAGATTTTGGGATTCTTTAAATGATTGTCGTGTCCCCGAAATTGTTGTACACATACCTATCTACGTAACATTTCACCAACTCTACAATCAAGCATATAGGATAAACTAAACTTGTAAAACACATAATTATAAAGTAACGCATAATTATAATGTTCAACATCATTTAAAATACATAAATTGTAACGACTTTGAATTCAAATGTAAAACAAATACTATAGTGCGTCACAAAAGACAAAGTTCAACAGATAGGCCGAGTTGAACCTACAATCAAGCATTGTGTCTCCCATGGAACTTCTACAACTTCTCAACCAAGGTCGTTCGGTAACTTCCGAGATTTTGTTAGCCATTGCTTTGAACTGAACTTCCGAGGTTCTATTAGCCATAACTTTGAACTAATTCTTTCCAATAGTATGCATCTGGAGATGCAAAGACTTCTGAAATGGTAGTGGGAATGTCATCCGCCAGTTACATAATGAAATCATCACTAAAAGACTGTAGTATTTTGTTGCTTGCTCCTTGCGGGAGCTTCCTCCTTTGAATTCTTATAGTCACTTTTTTTAACAAGCTCCACATGAGTGACAATTTAGGAAATGTATAAGATTAGAAACTAGACATACTAGGTTCATCTCTCATAGAAAATACATTTAAAAAGTAACATCTTTGGATAATCTACATCCAATACTATGAGAAACATGACCACGAAAAATACAATCCACAGTTTTTTGGTCCAAACTTATGCTTGCTAATGGGCACATTGATTTTCGCCAAGCAACCACACTTTATTAGGTAAGAGAGTGTCAAAAAATTTATTTTCCCATTCTTCAAATGGGTAATCAGTTTTTCCTTTGTCGGAACTCGTTCAGGACATGAAATGAAATCAATATAGCCTCTCGCATTTTTTGGATAAACCAGCAATATGTAACATGGAATTCAACAAATTTGTAAGAGTGTGTTTTTCCTATCATCAATCCCATTGGATCAAGGAAAATTGGGAGGCGAGCTCTCATGGATTATACAATGTTTCGAACATAATAAATTAAAATATTTTTGAAATACTCTCCACCATGATCAGACCAAATCCTATTTTTATTTTTCTTTCAAGTTGTTTTTTTAACTTCTTCCTTATAGAGTTTAAGGTAAGCCAAAGCCTCATCATTATTTTTCAAGAGATATAGATAACAATACCCGGTGAAATCATCAATCAAGGCCATGCAATGTTTCTTTTCACCTGTTGTTAGCACACCATTCATGTCATAGGAGTACCCGCCACCTCTTAGGTGACTTCATCGGAGGAGACCCCGCCCCCTCCCTATTTTATTAGTACTATCTCCATTCAATTAAGGCGTATATTTTTTTAGCCGTCTCATGCGCGTTTTGTTGATGAGTGTGTACTATTATACTCCTCCAGCTTACCATTCCATCCAAGGAGACGATCACCAATATGAGATCAAGTGTGAGGCTGTCCTATTTCATGCTTTCACCCTAGTGAAAACATAGGTAATTTAAAAATATCGTCCAACTAAATCATGGCAATCTTGTAGACGATGGTGCCGCCGACCCGTCGCCGCCGTCGGTTATGTGATGGGTGAGAATTACCATGTACGTACCCGCTGATTCTGTGCCGGTGTCCAACTCAGCAGTAAAAGCTCGTGACCGGGAACAATCTCCTGCTGTGTATGCTGTAGCGGTACATATGTCTGAAACTGAAACCGTTCTTCTCCCCATACTGTAACCACGGCTTACGGAAAGAGAACGGCGAATAGGAGTACGTACTACCAGCGGCAGTGCTGTGTTTAAATCCAGTGTTGGTTGGTTGTTGATCCCGAGAGAGAATGTTCTCTGCAACACATCGAATGGGCGAATGGCCCTATCGTATATGACTCCTCATTCCAATCTTGGAAAAAACGATGGAGACGAGGCTGCGGCTCCACTGCGCGCCACCTTATCTGGTATTGTGTCATTTCAAGCTGGTTGTGGTTGTGGTCCTTGTCGAGAGATCTAGCTTTTCTGCGTCTCTTCCAGCTCCGGTATTGTACCATGACATGGGTGTTAGATCGAGCCACTGTTGCATCGATGCCGACTGCGCCCTTCCCCACTCACGAGTCATCAACCATGCCTTTTTACAACAAAGAACAGCTTGCCAAAACCATCCATGTCACACGATCGAGAATTAGTATGGCTATCTGAATAATGAACAAGAGAGCTTGTGTATATGTAAAATGCCAAGTAATTAATAATAGAGTGAAAGGCACCGGAGGTCACGAAGTTGCGCGAAAAGGAAGGATTGGTCACCAAGTTGCAAAACCTCAATTATGGGTCACCAAGTTGTGGAAATGCCAAACTTTGGTCATTCCGTCACGGCGGGCGTTAAATCGATGACGTGGCAGTCTGTTTTTTTGCAAAAAACCCCTTGAACTTTTGTTTTTTCTGATTGTTAGAAAAAAAAAAGAGTGAAAGGCACCGGAGGTCACGAAGTTGCGCGAAAAGGAAGGATTGGTCACCAAGTTGCAAAACCTCCTGGAACAAGTTAGGTCCTTTTCTGATTGTTAGAAAAAAAAAGAGGAAAGTCAACGTTGCCCGTCTCAGTGCCCACCTCTCGTCCTAGGCCGAGAGCATGCTCTCTGAGCTCAATGCGCCGCCGCCGCCGCTCCCGCAGCCCCGATGCCTGCCTCCACCTCGTCCGCCGTCACGGCCGGTGGATTCTTCGATATCCCGCCGCCATCGGTCGACTCGTCGAGCAGCACATACCCTTCTTGGCCGATCCCCGCGCCGGCTGTGGCGCCGGCCGACGTCTCCGGCGACTCCGTGCGGGACCCCAAGCGGATGCGTACGGCGGTCTCAGGGCGGCGCCATGCGCAAGGTCGCAGCCTACTTCGGCGAGGTCCTCGAGCTGAGTTGATGCGTACGGCGGTCTCAGGACGACCTGCTCTTTTTTTGCAAGGGAACGGCGCGTTGAGCTCAGAGAGCATGCTCTCGGCCCAGGACGAGAGGTGGGCACTGAGATGGGCAGCGTTGACTTTCCTCTCTTTTTTTTTGTAACAATCAGAAAAGGACCAAACTTGTTCCAGGAGGTTTTGCAACTTGGTGACCAATCCTTCCTTTTCGCGCAACTTCGTGACCTCCGGTGCCTTTCACTCTTTTTTTTCTAACAATCAGAAAAAACAAAAGTTCAAGGGGTTTTTTTGCAAAAAAAACAGACTGCCACGTCATCGATTTAACGCCCGCCGTGACGGAATGACCAAAGTTTGGCATTTCCACAACTTGGTGACCCATAATTGAGGTTTTGCAACTTGGTGACCAATCCTTCCTTTTCGCGCAACTTCGTGACCTCCGGTGCCTTTCACTCTTAATAATATATATAGCTTCTGGTGTCAGGTTAGATCCAACGATTTCTGATGATGCAGCGTGTGTTGCGGCATTATAGAAACGTAATCAACCGACAGACAGAGGAGAACTTGCGGCATAAATAATTTGTGTATTCGATGGTACATTTACAGTAGAGAGACAGCATAACATACTGCAAATTGCGGGCTGAGAAAAGGCAGATCCATGGACCGTGGAACGCATCATGGCACCAGCATTAAGACAGTTCCACATGCTCGTCACTGTGTCATCTGCCGAAAACGTTGGACTCTGCATCATCACCAACTAAACTAGCTGCCAGTAGCAGTTGACCCCAGCAAAGTCACAGCCCTGCAACGTATCGCACAATCTCTATCTTATGCCGCGCGCCTGGCGCCAAGTGCAAGAACGATGATATAATACCGGTCACAAAAATATCCAGGGAGGCATCACCTCGCAGCAGTAGATCGATTATTTTGCATCCTTGACAAGTCTTGAACTCCTGATTCGTGGTGCAACTTGTGTGAGAGTAAATCTAAGTGCACATGGGGTATAGGCGAAGCAGACACCTGAGAAGATGCACGGCCCTCCGTTTGGAAAGAAAAATGCACGGCCGGTGAAGGGAAATAGTAGGAATCATCGAATGCATCTGGTTGTTCGAGAAAAGGGCAAAAAACTAGGAGATGGGAGAAACATGGAGATCTTTCCATTGCGGATGTCAGGATCGAGGACATCACATCACCATCACATCGATGGTTCTGCCCGGTCCCTATCCTTTTCACCCTTATTATTCGATCATTAGCGAGAACCGTACTAGTCGTAGTAGAAATCCTTGCGGTTTTACTTCGTAAATATTGCGAAAGATGAACTTTGTTTGTCCATAACAGATTACTAGTCAAGATGGCGCGGCGTGTCGAAAGATGGACTTTGTTTGTCCATAACAGATTACTAGTCAAGATGGCGCGACGACACGCCGCGCCGTGTGTACATGAGCGTATTTTGTGTTTTCAATAGTGTTAATTAGTTAGTTTTTTTGTTCAAAAAGTAAAATGGATGTGCTGAAGCGAAAGATTGTATGTATTAAGAGAAGTGTTTGTAGTTAAACGTGTAAGTTCAATTTGTATTGACAAGTACCGTAGGTTTGTTAAATCATTGCATAATTTTGTAATCACGAACTGTAATATTTTAAAGATAAACTGGGATGATACAATGGATAGTACTGTTGGAAAATTTAGCGCGTTGACACGCAGTGCCCGTTGTGTTCGGAAATTTTGAATTCCGTTTGGATTTTTTTTTCAGTGAAAAAATAGAAGAATTATCTAGATGACTAACTCAACAAATTATAATCAGAATGAACATTTGTTAGTTCATGTGGGAAGTTCGAAAAATTCTTAAATTTCAATATTTTTTAGTTTCACTTTTCTATGCAATGGTTATTTAGTACAACCTTTGTGTTGAAAGTTTGAAAAATTATTAAATTTGAAATTTGTGGTACGCCGTGCCCGCTACAGTGGTCTTGATATATTATGTATCTATCTACGCAATTTGTATTGAGTCAACGCAGCAAAACCTGTTCGGGAAAAGAAAATCAGAGAAACATGTATGAAATACATTTGAAACTTCTGTGAATATTGTTGAATATTCTTGGGGAAATAATATTTTGTGTGTGTTATGTCGAAAAAAAAACAAATATGTTTGAATATTTTGAGTTGGTTAAAATTTGGAGAAAATCATAATGCACTTCCTCCTTGGAACAATTTCCTCAAAATGAAAATATTTCTAAAAATACCCTCACAAAAAAAAGATGGCTATTTGTGGCATATGATCAAATTTCAAATTTAGATATTTTAAACAATTGTTTTGCAAAATAAAATGGCTTGTATTTATTTTTCTTCTTTTCGATCATTATTCCAACGTTGTTTTATTGCGAACGAAAAGAAAAGCAAAAAACAAAAGGAAAACATATATGAATATTGAATTTCAATGTTTTTTACAACTTTATTTGAGCAAAATGAAAATAAAAAAGGAAAATTACAATTGTTTTGTAAGCTGAAATGTCTTGCAATTATTTTTTCTTCTTGGTCATTATTGTAATGCTGTTTTGCTGCAAAACAAGAGAAAAGCAAAAAAAACAAAAGAAAACAAATACAAAGATGGGGTTAAATGGAGGTGAGATGTTATTTTCACAAATTTTATATTTGATATTCTAGTTGTTTTAATTAAGCAAAAATTATAGTTGTTTAATAATGCATGGAAATGTGTTATATGTAAAGATTTTAATTTTTTGAAAATTTTGGTATATTAGTTGTTTTTTATTATGGTTTGGAAGATATGAATTCTACAATTTGCATGTATTTTGAATTATGGTTTGGAAGTTATGATTTTCGGCTCATATTTATTATTTTATGCATATGTGTTATTTGCATTATATTATGCACAATTTATATTTTGGTACAACTTTTGTGTGGTAAGTTTGAGAATTGTTAAATTTAGAGAATTTTGATATATTGTTTGTATTTTTTTGAACTGTAGATTAAAAGATATGAATTTTCAAGAAGTTGGTAAAATTTTAAAAAAATAGTATGGTCTGCTAGAATAACATCAAGAGAAAATGATTTTCAGCTCATATTTATTATTCTATGCATATATGTTATTTGCATTATATTATGCACAATTTATATTTTTGTACAACTTTTGTGTGGTAAGTTTGAGAATTTTTTAAATTTAGAAAATTTTGATATATTGTTTGTATTTTTTTTGAAATGTAGATTAAAAGATATGAAATTCCAATAAGTTGGTAAATTTGTAAAAAATAATATGTTATTTGGATTATGTTGTACGCAATTTATTTTTTAGTGCAACTTTTGTGCGGGAAGTTTGAAAGTTTGTTAAATTTGTTAAATTTAGAGTTTTTTATATAGTGTTTGCATTTTTTTTGAATTTTAGGTTGGAAGATATGAATTTTTGAGGATTTGGGAAAATTTGAATTTTTTTGATATGTTATTTGCATTATGTTGTGGATAATTTATTTTTTGATGCAACGTTTGTGCGGAAAGTTTGAAAGTTTGTTAAATTTCGAAATTTTTGATATATTGTTTGTATTTTTTGTATTGTAGATTGAAAGATATGAATTATTTGAATTTTAGCATTTTTTTGTATTTGTGAAATTTCTGGCAGATGGGTACCACATGTCAGGGGTTTCTTTATTTCGAAAAACCATTTAAAAAATTAAAAAACTGACATGTGGGGTCGCGCATGACGTCAGCGTGTGATGTCGTCATTCGCCGGTGAACGCGGCCGCGCTGCCGAGCTCGCGCTCGAGCAGCTGCGCGCGCGCGGAGCTGGGAGCGTGCGGATGGGCTCTAGGACGTCGAGGGGAGCTGAACGGGCGGCGCGGCGGACCAAATGGTCGCCGGAGCCGCCGGCGGCGAGCGAATCCGTGGCGGCGGATGTGGAGAACGGCGACGACGAATCCGGGCAGCGTGCACCATTCCGGCAAGCGATACTGCGCGAGGTTGGAGTGGAGGCGGCGGCGGAGCTGCTGACAGCCGCGATTTGTCCGGGGAGGCGCGTAGCGGTGCCGGCGCCGCCGACCGCGCGTCGGCGGCGCCGGCGAACTCGGGCCGTCGCGGGAGAAGAAGGAGAGAAGGGGAGATGTGGCGCGATTTTTCACGGAGGTCCCTGCTCTTTCCAGAATTTACATATGAGTCCTTTGCGGGGTTGTTTCCGTAAAAATCTGCGCCAAAATTCGTGCGCGGGGGGTTACCGGCTGGGAACCGGAGCGACCGGCGAGTGACCGGCGACGTGGCGCCCTCCGATTGGTGCGGATGCGTGCGCACTGTAGGTGGAACAGTGTCGCGTTTTTTGGGGCGTCGTGGCTCGATCCTATCCGTCCGTTCCATCGATCTGACGGCCAGCGTAATGAGGGTGACGTGGATGGCGTGAGACGCTGAGGAGATGTTGCTCCTTTATATATAGTAGGTATGGTGGGACAAGCCCACTGTTTTGTAGTAGCAAGTAAATTAGACATGATCAACTGTGTTTGTCATATCGAAGAAAGAAGTCACGGTACGTGTTTTCTTTACGACGGGCAAGGCTAGGCAAGATATGCGGGTGTGTGTCAATTCAGCATCAACAGTTCAACACTGCGCTAATCGAACCAGAGAGGACTGCAACTTGGCTGATCTGAAGTTTCACAGGGCGAGCGTCACATCGGGGATGTCTTGCTAAAACGACGGGTATGTCCGGTATGGTCTTTTAGCTCGTCATTCATGACGTATCCCAGCCTAGGAAAATAATAGCACGCTATAGCAAAATAGTGCTAGCCTTAAAATATGCCATTAACGTGCTATATCGCACTATAACGTGCTATTGGCGAGACAAGCGAGACAATTATCAAAACGCTATAACGCACTATTTTTGCATGATCCTAGCATAGTAGGGGCCGGAATACATTAGAGGCTATCAATCGAATAATGCTGGCGAATTCTATCTCCAGTTATGCGCAACTGATCAATACTAATTGGCAATTTCATGGATGATGATCGGGACTCGAGAGGGAGACGACACAGCTTCGTCTCCACTCTCCACACTGCACATTATATATCTTCTGGGCTCCCTTTCAGCCTCCTCTCCGCCTGCCCATGTCACCAGAACACTGTTCACCTACAGTACCGCGTTTTTACAGTGCGTGCGTGCGTCTCCGCGCCGTCGATCTTTGATCCAGCCGTCCGTCCGGGTTTTTTTACAAAAAAGCACCTGGACTTTCTGCAAATTGTGAATAGGTCCCTCGCACTTCCACCTTCCATCTTCTTCTCTCCCCCGCGCGGACGGAGCTGCCGCCGGCGCCGACGCGCCGCGCCATCGCTCCGCTCCTCCCCCCACGAATCCACGCACACGGCCAGCTCCACCGTCTTCTACTCCACCTCCCCGCCGAGGATCGCCTGCTGGGACGCCCAGAATCGTCGCCGCCGTGCTCTCCTTCCCCAGCTCCGGTCGCCGCGTTGTGGACCTCGATTCGCTCGCCGTCGAACTCGCCTCGCCTCTCCGAGCACTCCATCGTTCTCCTGGTGTCACGCTGGTCCGGCTGGACCTCTTCCCCGACCTCCTCGTGCCCTCCTTCGCCGTGGCCGTGCTTGCCGTCCGCCGCCGCCGTTTTTTCCTCACCGCGGCGAGTGATGCATGTAAAATGTATACATGAACTTTGCATTATTTTTACTTATATTCCAGTCAAGGACACTACTCATATTGTTTTCACTTTAAACTTAATCATTCAAGATGCTATGATAGGGGAACACTACTGCAGAATAGGTTATAGCCGCCAGCACATTAGTGACGGGCAAAAATATGCCCGTCACTGATAACAGTTATCAGTGACGGGCAGCATTATGCCCGTCACTAGTAAAGGTTGGGAGGCGCCCATAGACAGTAGCAGTGACGGATGAATATTCCTGCCCGTCACTGGTAATACTAGTGACGGGTCTGGAGCTGCCCGTCGCTGGTGTTAGTATTAATAGTGACAGGCTTGTCTATATGACCGTCGCTGGTTGTTTTTGTTTTTCTTTGGAAAAAAATTCAGAAGAAGAAAACGAGATGGGTTAATGGGTAGCCTGGAATTTAATGGTAGTAAAAGCTATTCCAACCGTAGTACTCGTGGATCGTTAGGTAGCCTGATGGATCCATGTACGTGTACGTCCAGCTTCTCTCCAGCCTGGCAGCAGCGCGCAATGCGTGCGAGTCGCTCCTGACTCGGTGCAGCTTCCTGCGCGCGTATGTGGCCCACATCGATCCATCCTGCACACGTCCAGCACTTTTTCTTGCGCGAGGGAAAGAAGAAGAAAAAAAGCTCGGATTTGGCATGGTGTCGCGTGGCGATGACGTCCGAGTGCTTTTGTGATGCGGATCGATGCTGTTGACGTCTCGTCCGCCCCGGAGTCCCGGTCGACTTGAAAATTGCAACCCGAGTCGGACCAGGTGATTCGTTTTCTTTTGCCATAAAGGTCGATCGACCCCCCTGTTTGTCGTACGAAATAACGAGCTCGATCTACAACTCCATCGATTTGGGCGACGCCTAATTTGGCCTAGCACACGATCAAGTTCGGCGGCGAATTGAAAGGAGATTGGAGACGAGTAGAAGGCAGTTGGGCGACGCTGTTGAGAACGCACTACTCCAAGGTACCATCGTTCTACATATTTAATATCTCCCGTTCCACGTATTTAATCAAAATCACTCGCAAGTCTCAGTGGTTACCAAATTAGAGCCATCGTGCTTGCCCTCATTGGGCGCAATATTTTTTTTACTTTTTGCGTCAGAAACTTGTCCTGTTTTCCGTTTATCTTGAATTGCTCTTGCCAATTAAATTTGTATTTACATGTATTTTAGGGATGGATCGAAGTTGGATGTACACGGAGGACCGATTGACACAAAGTTTCCATGATCATGTGAACGAGTTTCTTGATGCCGCGGAGCGTGATATGTTGCAAAAGGGTGGCACGAAGATATCTTGTCCGTGCAGTTCTTGTCGGAACTTAACGTTGTATGAAAGGAAATCTGGGTCCTTGCACATGCACCTCATGCGTTGGGGTTTCATGGAAGGTTATACAAGGTGGACAAGTCATGGGGAGGAGGCTGAGGTTGTTGTCGATGGCGAAGGGTCCGATGACGAGGCGCATCATGAAGAGTCGGCCCAAGAAAATATGACGGAAGCCGGAGATTTTGTACATGATGCAGAGGAGACCCTAGCGGATTCACATGATTTGGCCAAAATGGTCAACGACCCTCATGTACAAGAGCAGATTTTGAAAGACACGGATAACGACAGAGCGGCTGACAGAGAGCGGGCCAAGTTGCAGACGTTGGTGAAAGACTCAGAAACTCCCTTGTATCCCGGCTGCGATCCCGAGTACACCCGCCTATCGGTGACGCTCGAACTTCTAAGGCTGAAGGCGGTCCACAACGACACAGATGGAAGCCTCGATAATAAATTGGAGTATCTTAGAAAGGTCTTGCCGAAGGGGAACGTGCTGCCTAGGAGTTGCGATGAGGCCAAGAAAATTGTGTGCCCTCTTGGATTGGAGGTGGTCAGATACCATGCTTGTCCAAATGATTGCATCATTTATCGTGGGGAGCACGAGAAGCTAAAAAAGTGCCCAGAGTGCAATGCATCCCGGTTCAAGCGGGGAAAGAGCCCACAAGCGGAAACCGTGGAAAAATTGATGAGCGGTGCTCCTGCAAAGGTTGTATGGTACCTTCCAATCATTCCCGTTTGAAGCGTCTATTCGCAAACAAGAATGAGGCAAAGTTGTTGCGTTGGCATGAGGAGGGACGGAAAATTGAGAAAGGCGTGATGAGACACCCTGCAGATGCTTGCCAGTGGAAAGCTATCGACGACGAATTTCCCACGTTCGGAGGAGACCCAAGGAACATCAGATTTGGTATGAGTACGGACGGAATAAACCCTTTTGGCAACATGAGTAGCAGGCACAGTACTTGGCCCGTTGTTATGTGGATGTACAACCTCCCTCCATGGCTATATTCATGCTTTACCTCTACTCATATATATATATCTTTCCAAAGTGTCCACCTTTTATATTCGGATTTTCACCAATACTCTATGGCCATTGTAGGATGTTCTTACTTATCATTATGCATACATGTAGTCCATAGTACTTTATTTTATGTTACACTTTGTGAATTATCATTGAACATCCTTGCATTGAATACTTGATATCACTTCATAAACTATCTTGCATATTGCTACTCCTTTTAAGAATGAATCATTTTACTCTATGTAGCAATAGTAATCATCTTTGATATCCATTGTTAGTATTAAATTGCAAACTCCATGTTAGTTTTATCACCTTCATACTTGAGGACGAGTATAGGTTAAGCTTGGGGATGTTGATGCATGTAAAATGCATACATGAACTTTGCATTATTTTTACTTATATTTCAGTCATATTTGCATCATATAAGGGTTATATCACTGTTTTATAATGATTTTGGAAATATTTGGTATGTTTCCTATTTTTATGGAATTAACCCTGCACAGGCAGAAAACCCCTTTTTCCATGTTTTTGACTTTCAGGGACCAAACGACGTCCAAATGACTAATATTTTACGGGGCCCAATATTTGGAAATAAGAAGACGTACCAGCCAAGGATCCGCGAAAAAGGAAGTCCGAGGAAGAAATTAGATGGTCCCACGGCCAGGTACATAGGCCGTGTGGGACCACCTCTTTTATTCCTCGTGGCTCCGATGCCGTCCGTTTTCGTCTCCGTGGCTTCGTCTTGACCTAAAAACGTCTATAAAAATAGCCCCCCGACGTTCTCTGGAAGGAGCGCCGCCGAAACACAGAAACCACGAAACAGAGACCTGGAGCTGCAGATTGGAGGGGGAAAACTCCGGCGGGGCGCTGCCGGGGTGGTCTCCATCTTCTCCAACGACTTCTCCACCGTCTCCATGATGAAGGGGGAGTAGTCCACCCCCTGGACCTTGGGTTTGTGGTGGTAACTTGATCTAATCTCTCTATGTATGATCATTGTTGGAGTCCATATGATGTGCCTTGCATAAGTATGGATCTATCTATGTAATTCTTATGGTGGATATTGTGGTATGAGATGATTTGTTATACATTTACCGTTGTGTTGGAGCTTTTATGATTTGTCATACTTTGGAGATATTCTATGATGCATGTGATGGTTTGATTTATGCATAATGCCTTGTTTATCCTTGTCATGAGGTGATTGACACCACCAAGTGTGGATAGATGAGAGAGATGTGGTCATGCACACGAATTATGAATCATTGCACTAGTGTTTAGAATATTGTCCATTATGAAGTATGATGTATGTAGGTACGGGATGGCCGATGTGACACGGCATATGTATTGAGTGACATGTGAAATACAGCCCAACATCCTTTATCTGGGGGTAAAAAGGAAGAGTATGATGTGGGAGTGAGAGCAACCACGCTAGCCTTACGAGGGTGACCTAGCAACACAAATGAGTACTTCTTTCAACTATGTGTTTTAGGACATATAGCCGTCATAAAAGCTACCATTAAAACATGACAATTGTGTGTACTTTATCTATAACATGATAATCACCGTAGATGAGAGAGAGAGGATTAAGTGAACCCATGAACCCATGTCCATTGTTCCTATAAGAGAAAACCTTTGTCTTGTCCTCTTGCATTGAAGAGGATTGGGACACTTTTACATTCTTGTTTTGTTACATTAAACTTCCATCCATTAAATCAACCACTTGTTTTTAAACTTGTTTAGTGCATAATCAACTAAAACTTGTGACACTTTAGTTGTAGGGAATAGATAACTTTTCCTTCTTGCTCCTGCGGATCGATACCTTACTTCCACATTGAGAGGTGCTACAGTGATCCCCTGCTCTTGGGGGTTATCAAGTACTTTTCTGGCGCCGTTGCCGGGGAGCGTAGCGCTTAAGTTCTATTCTTGTGTGCACTAGACTTTAGATTTATTTTTGTTTTATATCTTGCAATCATCTAAGCTTGGGGAGGTTCCTTTAAACTTGTTTGGTTGTGAGTTTCTCATTAGTTTTACTTTCAGTTTTATATATCAAAAACCCAAAAAAATTAGAAAATGGAAAACTGTTATGAAAACGCCATGATGGCTGCTGAATTTAGAAAATCAAATGAAGGGAAAAGATTAGGAGAATACATAGAGCTTCTAAATAAAATTGCTAGTGTGCTGCTTAATTATCATAAGGAAGAAACTTGTTGCTCTGAATACTTTAGACACTTTGAATTCCAATGCCCTTCCAATAGAGAACATGTTATTGCAACTTATCATACATGGAATTATGCTCACTTAGGGATGGAAGAAGTAGAGCAATTTGTTATTTTTATGGCAGCCTATGAATTATACACCTTCATTGATGAACATGAAACCTGCCCTATAGCTTCTCAATTTAAAGTTTTTATTGCCAATATCCTTGATCTCTGCATACTTGAATTTAATGAAAATATCTATGTTGTTGACACAAGGAAGAGAGCTGCCAAAGAAAGCTCTAATATTTTGCAGGAAGAAGATGACAAAAGCTTAAGCTTGGGGATGCCCGTGCAACCCCAAGAGGATGATGAAAACATAAGCTTGGAAGAGGAAGTATGTGAAGAGGAGATTGAAATGGATGTGTTCCAACCTAAGCTTGGGGAAGAGTTGGATCTCCCAGCTTCACCATCAACAAATGATAGTAACACTCAAACTCAAAAATCTTTTGTTATTTATGAGAATCCATGTTATGATGAGTGTGAAACTGAAAATGCTATGGTCCTATATGATAACCCATGCTATTATGATGAAACTAAAAATGCTCCTTTACTTTCTATTAATGCTACTAGTGAACTTATTGATGATAATGAGGAGTATTGCTTAAATATGCTATATGATAATGCTTTAGATGATGGTCCTATGCTTATTGATAAACCTCCATGTTTAGTTGTTACTAAATTATGTGAGGATAAAAATGATATACTTGCTGTTTGTGATAGTGCTCTTACTCATGAGAGTCCTACTTTGTTTTGAACTCTCCTAATCACACCATAGAGGAGAAATTTGCTTATGTTGAGAAATACTTATGTGTTTGCAACTATCTTTAGTTCCAAATCTTTGTTGCAACCATGATATTAAACTTGATATTGATCTTATTAACTATTTTGAAAGAGGGAAGCATGCTAATGAATTCCATAATAAATTTAATAATCCTCTTTATGTGCCTAAATTATCTAAGTTGAATGATTCTTGTGGTTATATGGTTGAATTTATTTCTACTACTTGCAACTATTATGAAAGAGGAGGTGATAAGAACCCTCTTTATGTTACTAATAATTATATGCTGCAAGTAAATATTGTTAATATGCATTGGGAAACTTCTATTTATGGTGATTCATTCATATACAAAATGCCAATGCATAGAAAGAAAGTTAGACTTCGTTGTTATTACTTTTGTGTTTTGTTTTTCTCTCAACTAGGGTTCAACTTGACTATTATTTTGATTGGTTTGAGAACACCATGGGATCCTGGTATTATGCATGAACACTTTCCAAGGAAGAGGGACACCAAAGTTCAAGCTCCCTCATGAGCTTCGTCCACAATAAACATCAAGTAAGAAGCCTAGCTATATGGCTATAAAGAAAGCGCTTTACGGGAGGCAACCCGGTTGTTTTTATTTGTGATTTTCTTTGTGTCCTCTTGCTGTAACAAGAGACTTAGTGTTTAGTTTAGTTTCTGGAATTTTTAATAAAGTGCCAAGTTTTACTCATTTTGGTATGAAAAAGTTGCTTATAGCGTTCGGAGATTTATTCCTGCACGAATCTGTGCACGGTATGATTTTTAATTCTTATTCTGTAACTCCGAATGAGCTCATATTTAAACTGTAGTGGCAACTTTTCATCCTCTGTATGCATGAATTTTTCGGAATTTTCCGACAAAGTTAAGTAGGGTAGAAAAATACGTTTAGCTGCTGCTGTTTTTCTGGACAGATTCTGTCCCATTTTGTTTGATGCATGCTTAGAACTTTTAACTTGAATCTTTTGATCCAATTGAGTTTATGAGTAGGCATACAACATTATACATTCTGGACATTCATATGAATTTTTGTCTAAGGATTATATGCAGCAAGAAATCTATTTGTTTATCACTACTAATGTGCCCCACAGAAAAAGAAATGGGAGAAACGGTGTTTTGAAGTTTTTTCACAGGGATTAGAGGAGATGCACCAAGAGCTATCCAAGGATGGTGAAGACCATAAGCTTGGGGATGTGAAGACAACCCCACTGGACCTACACACTCTCGGTTTGCACACGTCTAACTTCTGTTTTTCGATCGAAACACTTTATCGCATAAACTTGGAGCGTCTTTTTGTTTGTTTAGGTTAGATTTTTATTTTGTGAGACCACCACACTATCATTTATATATGAGAGAGCTACTGGAAATTTGGGTTGAATTATGTTGGATGCTATTATAAGATTGGGAAAAGGGATGTTGAGTTAATTTTAAAAGATACATATAATTGCATGATTCATGAGCTTGTTAATGAGTAATAATTTGCAAATATTTTATCAAGAGCTATCTTTTATTCATGTTTTGATGCTAAATGTTATTCTACCTTGTTTTAACATGGATTAGTTAGTTCTATGGACACTCATGCATGCATTTAGATGGTCAACTTTCTCCCTCTTGCTAGCCCAAAAATTCCAACAAGCAAAAACTTGTTTCCAACACCTTCAACCAAAGTTTTTCCAGTGAGTCCACCATATCTACCTATTAGCTTTATGCTATTCCGAGTATGTTTATCATGATATTTGTGTTATCTATACCTCTGAATGAAAATGCTTATGTTGTTAATTGTTGTGGGAAAAGTTGGTTATATAGCTCTCTCGAACTTGATGCACACTTTACTTTCATTGCATAAATAAAATATGACCCATTGTGATTAAAATTATGATGTTGTGGACTTGACAAATGTCTTTGGTTGAGAGTTAGCTCATATGTGCTGTCACATGGCAAGCTTTCAACATTGCACTTCATCTCATTTAGTTGATATCATGTACTTTTGTTTATGGATGCTTACCATGGGTGAAATAAATGAGGAAATGAAGTGAGTTTAAATGAGTTTGTATAAATGGTTAGAGAGACGCCTGGGCCGCTAATCTAAGCCATGCATCATTCATGGTGGAAATTTACTTACATGCTATGGTGAACCTTCTGTGATACACCTTACAATAAAAAGCTATCTAATGGTAAATAAAAAGGGTGTTGAGATTGTTCATTATGTTTGTTTGTCTTGTCATTTTGATATGGGCTTGTTCCATATCCTGGGACAAGAGGTACCCCAGTTGACGCTCTTAATGATACTATTATTACTTACAATGATATTTAACTTGAACTTGCTTTGTTTTCCAAGTTGAGTAACACATGGAGTAGGTACTTGTATTCAAGGGGCATGAGACTTTCAACCTGTACTTTGTCAAGCACACTACTCATATTGCTTTCACTTTAAACTTAATCATTCAAGATGCTATGATAGGGGAATGAGAGCTTGACACCAAGGATTACCATATTACAATCATTGACTTAAGTAGAGAAGTTCAGAAGTTAGATGAAATTTATTCATGCTTTACCTCTACTCATATATATATCTTTCCAAAGTGTCCACCTTTTATATTCAGATTTTCATCAATACTCTATGACCATTGTAGGATGTTCTTACTTATCATTATGCATACATGTGGTCCATAGTACTTTTTCTTATGTTACACTTTGTGAATTATCATTGAACATCCTTGCATTGAATACTTGATATCACTTCATAAACTATCTTGCATATTGCTACTCCTTTTAAGAATGAATCATTTGACTCTATGTAGCAATAGTAATCATCTTTGATATCCATTGTAGTATTAAATTGCAAAGTCCATGTTAGTTTTATCACCTTCATACTCGAGGACGAGTATAGGTTAAGCTTGGGGATGTTGATGCATGTAAAATGCATACATGAACTTTGCATTATTTTACTTATATTCCAGTCATATTTGCATCATATAAGGGTTATATCACTGTTTTATAATGATTTTGGGAATATTTGGTATGTTTCCTATTTTTATGGAATTAACCCTGCACAGGCAGAAAACCCCTTTTTCCATGTTTTTGACTTTCAGGGACCAAACGACGTCCAAATGACCTAATATTTTACGGGGCCCAATATTTGGAAATAAGAAGACGTACCAGCCAAGGATCCGCGAAAAAGGAAGTCCGAGGAAGAAATTAGATGGTCCCACGCGGCCAGGTACATAGGCCGTGTGGGACCACCTCTTTTATTCCTCGTGGCTCCGATGCCGTCCGTTTTCGTCTCCGTGGCTTCGTCTTGACCTAAAAACGTCTATAAAAATAGCCCCCGACGTTCTCTGGAAGGAGCGCCGCCGAAACACAGAAACCACGAAACAGAGACCTGGAGCTGCAGATTGGAGGGGGAAAACTCCGGCGGGGCGCTGCCGGGGTGGTCTCCATCTTCTCCAACGACTTCTCCACCGTCTCCATGATGAAGGGGGAGTAGTCCACCCCTGGACCTTGGGTTTGTGGTGGTAACTTGATCTAATCTCTCTATGTATGATCATTGTTGGAGTCCATATGATGTGCCTTGCATAAGTATGGATCTATCTATGTAATTCTTATGGTGGATATTGTGGTATGAGATGATTTGTTATACATTTACCGTTGTGTTGGAGCTTTTATGATTTGTCATACTTTGGAGATATTCTATGATGCATGTGATGGTTTGATTTATGCATAATGCCTTGTTTATCCTTGTCATGAGGTGATTGACACCACCAAGTGTGGATAGATGAGAGAGATGTGGTCATGCACACGAATTATGAATCATTGCACTAGTGTTTAGAATATTGTCCATTATGAAGTATGATGTATGTAGGTACGGGATGGCCGATGTGACACGGCATATGTATTGAGTGACATGTGAAATACAGCCCAACATCCTTTATCTGGGGGTAAAAAGGAAGAGTATGATGTGGGAGTGAGAGCAACCACGCTAGCCTTACGAGGGTGACCTAGCAACACAAATGAGTACTTCTTTCAACTATGTGTTTTAGGACATATAGCCGTCATAAAAGCTACCATTAAAACATGACAATTGTGTGTACTTTATCTATAACATGATAATCACCGTAGATGAGAGAGAGAGGATTAAGTGAACCATGAACCCATGTCCATTGTTCCTATAAGAGAAAACCTTTGTCTTGTCCTCTTGCATTGAAGAGGATTGGGACACTTTTACATTCTTGTTTTGTTACATTAACTTCCATCCATTAAATCAACCACCTTGTTTTTAAACTTGTTTAGTGCATAATCAACTAAAACTTGTGACACTTTAGTTGTAGGGAATAGATAACTTTTCCTTCTTGCTCCTGCGGATCGATACCTTACTTCCACATTGAGAGGTGCTACAGTGATCCCCTGCTGTTGGGGGTTATCAGCGAGTCGGTGACCATTTGGTCCCGCGCTCCGCCTATCCAGCTTCCCCGCAACCTCCTCTCGCGGAAACGCACGTCCCCAGTCTCGCCCGCGTCCTGCAGCGAGCTGAGCGAGCTCGCCGGAGCTCGGCAGCGCTGGCGGTGGCCGCCGTCGCGTGTATGACACATGCTGACGAGTGGGCCCCGCTCAGCAGAGATTTTTTATTTTCCAGAGTAATTTCAAAAATTAAAAAAGAAACTGACAAGTAGGGCGCGGCTGTCAGCTATTAAAAATTTGCAGAAAATGCAGAAAATTGTAAAATTCATATCTTCCAATCCATAATTCAGAAAAATACAAACAATATACTAAAATTTGAAGAAAAATGAAATCTCCACAACTAACACATTTCCATGCATGTCTAAACAACTTTAAATAATTTTAACTATAAAACCTAATAATATTTATATACTAATTATGCAGCTTATGGAAATGTCATCTGTTAGCGAATTTGTTTTTCGTATTCAGTTTTCCATATATTTCTTCTTCCAAAAAAAAAACAGCAATTTTTACAAGTTTCAAAATAGAATTCATACAAGATTTGTTACAAATTTTTTCAATAAATATTTTTCTTCAGAAAATATTCAACAAATTTTATAATTTTAAAATATCTTTCATACAAAATTTGTTTGAGATTTTCCGAATAAATCTATTTTCCCCGGAAAATACTCAACAATAGGAAAACATTGTTTTCCCAAAAATATTCAACAATATTCAGAAAATTTTCAAATGCATTTCATGCATGTTTCTCTGCTTTTCTTTTCCCGGACAGGTTTCCACATGGTCGCGACGACAAGTAGGGCCCGGCTGTCAGCTATTAAAAAATTACAAAAAATGCAGACAATTGTAAAATTCATATCTTCCAATCCATAATTCAGAAAAATACAAACAATATACCAAAATTTGAAGAAAAATGAAATCTCCACAACTAACACATAACCTAATAAATGTCCATTTTGTTTAAAATTTGTTGGAATAGTTTCCCATATAATTTTCCTATCCTCCCGCTAAAAAAAACAAATTTCAAACGGATTTCAAAAATTTCGATCACAACGGGCACGGTGTGTCACCACACTAAATTTTCCAATAGTATTATCCATTGTAAATTATTAAAAAAAAACCCGATCTCCCCCGCGATAATTTCCAGACGATAATATTTAACCGCATCAGACAAATAAACATGAAGGTTATTCTTTTTTTAAACATCTTTTAGAAAATGTTAGATTCCTGACAGGTGGAACCAGTTCACTTAAACAATTTCCATAAAATGAAAAACGTTAAAAAATCAATAGCTTCGAATCTATCCACCGAATAATATGAATAATATGTCCAAACGAACAGAAAAATAAATGCTAACTATTTATGAAACAAAACAAGCATGATTGAATATTCCAATTTAGTAAATATTTCGAGAAAAATCCAAATGCACTTCCTCTAATTAAATGAAGTTAAATTTATTAAATGCTCAAGTAATGCATTTTCTCCAATTACGGACTTAAATTGAACACTTCAATTTGGTAATTATTTGGATGCAATGTAAATGAATTTAATCTAATTATGGAATTCAATTCAATAAATGTGCATTTCCACTTATTATATACTTAAATTAATTATTAATGCGAAAATAAAATTTTAACATTTCAATTCGCTATGTATTTGGGGATACTCCACACAATAAATTCCGGCGAATTTCAACATTTCGAATCCCAACGGGCCTATTTCAAACTCGCTTACATTTTTTCCCGATGACAACTGACTTTCGAATTCGCAAACCTTCTAAATTAGGCTTACATTTCCTTCTGCGAACATCGTCTCCCAATTTCTTTACTATTCCCCAAAAATGGCGTACACATATCCAATCCTCTAAAACTAACTAAATGAATTATTACTGTTGCTTCTAATAAATATAAACATTGATCAACAAACCAAAATGACAGCATAATTTCTCACCAAGGGCGCGGCGTGCCGACGCGCCGAATTCCACTAGTTTATATTATGCACCGCTAGAAAACCCGTAGAGATGAGATGGAGGTCGATCACGAACGAGCGATGCGATGAGCAATAGGAGATCGATTCGGCAACAACGATTCATGCATGATCCGTTTCATCGCTAGCGCCCAAGATCCATCGAGAATCGTGATAAATTTGTCCAGCCACGCACATATAGGCCGGCACACCGCATGCATGGTCGGCTCTAAGTGATGGCGGGAAGCAGCGACGACGTAATGGAGGGCTCGAGCTGAAACTTCCGTGCCAAAATTAGGAGTTGTGAAAACTGAATAGGAGGCCACGAAAACTGGACATGTGACGCACTTGGGGTCTAATTTCCTGCACCCCCTAAATGTTTTTGGGCTGGCACGTTTTCCGGTACCTGTGCCGTTGTGTGGGTCGTTTTTTTGCCACGAAATTTAAAAATGGCGGTTATTATAAGGGCCAAGACGTTTTCCGGGATTTGCTAGACCGACCTCGGCTCCCGTCCCACAGTCGACAATAATGTCACAATATCGAATTGAAGTCCATAGGATCGTTATCACCGTAAGTATTTTGTATAGATTCGAACCTCTTGTATACACAAACTACTGCTAGATAATAGTTGCCTAGTACCTTTTTCTAAGTTGAATTTATTAAGATCTTACTATACTATAACAAAAGAAAAGGATCAATGGATTGTCAACCATATAACTAAAACGGTGTCTTCGATAATTATGAAGATATGATTCAAGATTTCATTTCACAAAATATTAGACAATGATACTTTTTTAGTAAAACATGAGCTCAGTTCAACACTTCAATACTATATTTACGGCTTTAACGTCAATTGGTATATTTCCAAATATTGTACGACATAACAACGATTGAAGTTATATAATAAAGTGCAAGTCTGCTTTAGTTGTGTCAATATGTTAAATATTTTTAAATTTTCATGACTCATTCTACATTTTGCCCTTGGTCCCCAGTAAGGCATCACACCTACGCTGAAGACCTGGAGGTGGAGCGCTCTCTCGCCGCCACCCATGACCGGGAGGTGGAGCTCGCCTCTGTTGAGGTCCCGGAAGTGTGGAACCGTACCAACGATTTCAACTTAGAGGCCCAGAAAAGTCCACACCATGTCAACTTTGTGTTGTGGCCACCCGATGAGTAGATCCAGGACAGGCATAATTATGTGGTTGTGGCAGCGGTACGAAAGTGTATCCATTTATACTAAAGTCTTTTACTTTAATACATCTCATTTTCACCAAATTGTAAATGTATATTAGTTAGTACAAATTACCATACGGTTTTAACTTCTGTAACTTATACTCCCTCCGTTCTTGTTTATAAGGCCTATAAATTTGACTAATTTTGACCAAGGTTGTAGAAAATATTTGTAAGGACCCCTCAGATTTACCAGTCCGAGGTGCCCACGTTATGTAAACAGATCACGATCCCAATGATCGGTGCATCGCGATCACATAACCAACATGGTATACAAAGTTACATCATCCAACTCGATTAGTACAAGACTTACAGAAATGGTGGTCACACGACCATGCCTGCAACCATCGTCACGCAGGACGGAATTAACTACGATATAGCGGAAGCTTTCGGCTAGCGTCGGCCCTCGTCACAACCGGACGCTTTCCCACAGAGCAGTTGACCGGTGACACTCAGTTCGCGTAGTCGTCGGCGTACTCCTCATTTTCGGCGTAGGTCTTCTCGTTGAAAATCTGGACATTGGAATATCCAGGGACACAGCCATGAGTACAATTACGTACTCGCAAGACCACCACCAGGTTTAAGTTTTCATGGTAATGCAATAAGAGCGTTTTCGAAAACTGGGATAGCTGATATATATGACTATAGGGCTTCATTTTCGCAAACGATGCTTTTAGACATAGAGAATACAACATCTCTATATCTTTGTTGAAAAAAAAACATTTGGAGATATAATTCTCCTTCTCTTAGAAATGGCAGAAACCATTTCCACGCTTGAAAACACTTTTGTAAAACTTTTTCAAAGACACTAGGATAGGGATACCCCTTTTTCCTTTCCATGAGATCAGACTGATTGTCTCCCCGAGACCAACCATCTTCTCCCATTTCCGTACCTCCCAGGTACCTTCTTGATGCCTACTTGTTTTCCATCAAAAGCCATTTTTCCTTTTAAAACATAAAAGTGCCCATACGCCTAGATCGGGGACCTTTCCAACCGTCCATGACCGCGGACACGGCTATTCGAATAGATTTACACTTTGCAGAGGGGTGCACTTTCACCACATCAAATAGGTCACCGCCGCGGATCATCCCACGGATTGCCAGACGACAATACGTCAAACGTCGGGACACTAATCAAGACTTTTCACTATGTCCATACTAATACAGAGATACCTCTTCAACTAGGTTGATTCCCCCCGGCACCGTTTGACCCATCTCTTGGCGTCAGACCGCCACGACAGGGGACCTAATCGGTGCAACTGGTGGCGAACTTAATCCCACTCTCTTTATGTCCATCTCTCTTAGGCGACAACCAGTTCAGGGCCATAGCCACCCCCTAAGCAAATTGAGGAAGCTCCATATTAATACAAACAAGTTTCCGGTCAAGCCCTACCCATGTCAGGTAATGTGGCTGCACGGGTTAATTGTTCGGGCGGCCGCTTGGGCAGTACTTTGTTTTCAAAAACATCTCCACCTCCGACTGCTCCCAGCAGCTCGGGTTTTCGTAAACTCACCGAATGCTCCCAGCACTTCGGGTTTTCATGAACATCTCCATTTGCTCCCAGCAACATGGGTTTTATAAAATACTTTCTCGCCGATCGCTCCCAGCGACTCGGGTTTTCTTCCGAAAACATTTCATCAAAACCAGGCTCCCATCCTATAGTTTTGAGATAAGATTATAAGGATATACTACTAGAAAATATAATTTTCTTGATAGCGCCTTCAGTAGAAGGCTTCTCAAGTAAAGACTTATTCTTATAAAGCCTATTATGTACTAGTAGATATCTTTTGGCCAAACAATATTTTGTAAAATAGTTTTTGGGTGGCAAGATGCCACAAAGGAAATAAAACATGCATGATTTTATTTTGAAAACAAAACATGCTTGTAAAAATAATAGGATTTCAGTAGAGTGGTGAGGTGGCTTGCCTGGCTCAGCAATCTGTCCTTGGTCTTTATCTTGATGTTCTTCAGGTTCTCTCCTCACTTCCAGTTCCTTCCCGATCGTATCTAACGTCGTAAACAAGAAAAGGAACAACACTCAAATTACAAGACAATGCCACAAGGACATAACAAACAGTAAGCATTGCACAAGGCACTAAACTAACAATCAAAAGCAAACAACTCACTTAGTTAAAACAGCAACAAACAACAAGTCCATATAACTAAGACAGACAACAAACACACCTAAGAAAGTATACACAACAGCCCTAATAGTTAAAAAGGTGGTTTTAACTAACCCTAAAACAAAACTCCACTTAGGGTAATTAGGTCACTTAACAAGGGCTGCTACCATAGTTTAGGAAATACTTCAGAAAAAAGTATCTCTTTAGCTTTCAGGAAATACTTCAGACAGAAGTTAAGTTACTAAATATTTTCTATTATTAAATTATTTCACCAAGCTAAGATAGAGACATTAACAAACTACTCATGCTAGTATTAAGCTTAAAGACTACCAAGTTTAACTAACAAAGCAAACATATTAAATCACACAAACATGTTTGGCAACTACAATACAATTATTAATTAATTACAAATAGGGTTAAGGTGATAATTGGACAACCTTTTTGGATCACTTTCAATTTGTGAAACTATCCATCACTAATAAACTTAAAACAACCAGTAGCTAAGAAGAACTTTATTAGTGAAGTTTACTTTATTTCATTAGTCATGAAATTAAGCAAACAAGCATGATTAATTCATTTTATTTCCTTAGGCACTAAAAGCATTTTTACAACTAACTTCATTTTTTTTTACTTAAGCACTAACAGTACAAACATATTAAGAACAACATTATGTAGTGATCTACAGTACCCAAACATTTCACAAACAACAAAAGCAACAATTTCAAAAAGGGCCAAATATTCATTTTATCACTTTTAATAGGCAGAAAACACCACTTTTAGAGTTTATTAAGTCCAGGGTGTTCTGTTCAACAAAGAGTTATGCAAAGATAGGGTTAGGTTCTAGGTAAGTATTATCAACTAAAGCAATTGGATTTAGTCCAAAATCTTATTCACAAAAATTTATTAAATGCTAGAAAACCCTACTGGTTCAAACTTCAAACACATGCCATTTCAAAACTAAGCATCACAAACACATGAGGTTAATTTCTACTGAAAGCTACTGTCCTAAGCATTCCAAAACAATTGGATTCACTCAATTTGGATTAACAAAACTCAAGTTATTGACGAAACAGTGTTTCAGATCAGTGACAACAAAACATTTTTCATGGATACATAAATTAATATTTTTGAGATCTGCAAGTTGGACATGGTTCTAGACTCATTGCTTTACCACTGTGATTTTTGGTTTGCACAAATTGCAAGTTTAACTATTTTATTTTGAATTAAACTAACAGACCAGAAACTGCTATTAGAGAAAAGAATAGATCTCCTAAAAAAAACAGAAGCTGGGCCAGATTCGAAGGGAGGCTGGGCAGCACCGTGCTGTGCCGGCCCATGGCGAGATCCAGCAGGCTGAAGGGGTAAGTCACCCTTAGATCAAGATCTAAAGGTCAGAAACAGATCTAGGGACAATCAATCACAACCATTGATCCGAAAATCGACGGTAGCTGTTCTTCTTCTTCCCCAGGACGTCCAGAACGCCCAAACAACCATGGATTCGACGAGGAGGGGCAGGTTCTCACCGTGGGGGCCGAAGGGGGCGACGGGGAGGGTGCAGTAGAGCTGCAGGGAGTTGGGGAAGGTGAGGGAGGCAGAAAATCTTGACAGAGAGCTCCGAGATGGCGGGGACGTCGAGGTCGTTCCCGGTGAACACGGACACGGGCACGGGATGGCGGCGTCCTCTCTGGTGGTCCTGAAAACAAAATCCAATGTCCATCAGATAGAGCTAAAAGAGGGGGTCAAGGAGGTCCAAGAATGGTGGGCTGAGAGGGACGGTGGAGGTGGCGAGCTTGCTCGGAGTCCACGGACCCGAGCGGCGTTCTCCACGCGTTCCAGGGCAGCAGAGGGAAGGAGGGCACGAGCTCCTGCACGGGGTGGTTGAGTGGACAGAGGGGAGTGGAGTTGGCAAGGTTTTGGGGCAGGAGGACGTCCAGGGGATTAAGAACGTGAGGAGGCCGGTCCATGGTGGACGGAGTACACGGATGCGAGCAAGAAGGTGCACGGGGCAGCGATTGGGCGAGGGAGGAGAGTCTGGCCGCACTGCAGAACGTCTTGGACACTAGCTTTTGGTCGGGGGCCGTTGGCACGCGAGAGGAGCTGGAAGTGACCTTTCCCGCACGCCAGGTGCTCGACGAAATGCCCGGAAGCGTATTGGGCGGCTGTGCGGTGCTAGGGTGATAACGAGGGGGAGAGGAGCTGTCTATGGGGCAGGTTAGGGTGCAGGCATTCGTGCTAGACCACAGGTTGGAGAGGGGGAGGCGGTGGTGCATGCTTTGGCCATGTATGGCATCATTGCCACAGCCATACCACTCTCTTCTCTCTCTCACGATTCTACAGTAGTAAGAACTATTAAAAACGTGACAAGGGAGTAACTAGGAGATCAAGGGAGTGGTTTGAGGTGCTGAGAGAAAGTAGAAGAGGATTTGGGGCAAGTTTAGGTGGTGACAGAATTTCAGAAACAGTTACCATGATGGGAACAAAACCATCATGGCAAAGTTAGCAAATGACTCAAATGGTCAAGTCAAACGGTCCAGACTGGAAGTACTATCTATAGTGACCACAATGATCATCAAAGCACGAATAAACAAGAACGTTTAGATGCTTTTGCAAGGAGGCGAAAAGGGTATAAAATAACAGTTTCAGAAAATTCAGATTTAGGACTTGGTGAAAATTCTAAGTTCCAGGAAACTGTTATCCTGAGGGTAACAAAACCATCATGGAAACATGACCAAATGGACGAAAACGTCCAGAAAAAAGGTACAGGGATGAGGTGCTATCTATGCTGATCACAGGGGTCACGAATGCACATCTTTGCGGGAAGGTTTGGATGGTTTTGGAATGAGATAAAAAGATAACGAAATAACAGGTTCAGAAAACTGTTATTTTGATGACACCAAAATCATCATGGTATAAGATTGTTAAAAACATTCAAAGCTCAAATAAAACATAGAATGATACATAGGGTGACAAGGATGGATGAGGTGGTGGTGCATTTCCAAAATGATCAAGTTTAAAGATTTCGTGGGGCACAAGATATGGTATTTGTTAACAGGATTGAAGATAGGTCCAGAGAAGGTTTTTGCCAAGTTTCTTCAAGATTTGGAATCATAAAAGATGGTAGTGATGCTCATTTAGGTCACACATGAACATGAGCATGTCAGGGATTTTTCTCAAGATTTTAGTAAACACTTTTGTTCACAAAGTATTTTAATAACCAAATCTAGCCTTTTTGGAAAAATAGTCAATAACAATATTTAACACAAGCAAGTCAATACATATCAAACCATTCGCCGATACAAAACAATCAAGCAAATGAATATCACAACCAATATCAAAACACTCAAAGAGTTGGTGAGATGGTGATCAAACAATATCAATCAACAAATTGCATAAACCTTAATTAATATGATTAAGTGATATAGTGATCACACATTATCATGACAAGATGTTGTTCAAAAGTATCTCAACTCATAACTTTATAGTTTCAAAAGGTTTGATAAAAAGAATTATAGGAGTAATATATCTCCCACTTGTATCATTTTCAAAAGGTGTTGAAAATAGGACTTTTGAAAAAGGATGTTGATACTTGCAAAATAACTGAGTTGGAAATTGGTAGCAGATATTATATAGACCTCCATAGTTTGTAAACATGTAGTTTTGGAAATACTTTACTTTCTTAAATAGTGGGTTTTTGGGTTGTTGCTAAAATCAAGACATCTTTGAAAAAGAGGTTGGCCAAAATAAGATTGGAGGAGATGTATGGATAATTCTTCTTGTCATGACATGATCACCAAAATCAAATGATATACTATATCAGTTGAGTTCAAAGGTTGGTGTCTTCGGTGGTTGTTAACTCAAACAAGAAACAAATCAACGTCAAATAGAGCAAACAGAAGAAAAACACACCCATAAACAAGACATTTCAAAAAAGTTTTTGTTGGTTTCAAATTTTGGGTCTTTTATGCCTAAGTTTTTCTAGCTTCCAAATTTTGGGACGTTACAGACCTTCCCCCCTTAAAAGAATCTCGTCCCGAGATGCCTAAGCGAGTACTAAGAGAGTGCAAGGTTAGTGGGTTTGTTGCTCCTTTATCTTTCAGGATTGTCGATTCTCAACTGAGGTCTCCTTGTCGAAACGTCATCGGATTTTTTTTTCCGGAAGGCTTTTGGGTCTCTGCTGAAGGTGTTGCCATGAAGGTCGATGCTGATCAGCGTTCTTGTCGAGTTGACTTCAAATACTCCAGAGTTCGGGCGTAAAGGATAGTTTGCCAAAACTCCCTAATAAAACTAGTGTATGTCTTCCCCCCTTAAAAAGGGGCCTTGAAGAGTAGCTGTTAAAGGTATAAGTTGTTGCCGACTTCAATATGTTGTTGTTCTTGGGTATCACGGCGATCTTTGTCTTGGTCGTAGCTCCTTGGTGCTTGCGGTTGATGTAGACACTTGTCCAGATATTGTCCTCTTGAGGGGTTAGCAGTTAAACACACGCCAACAGTTTTTCAAGCCTCACAAGGGTGTCAGGTCCGTAGACTTGACTCTCTCTAGTTTCCTTACTAAGTCAAAGGAGTTTCGAGCGACTAAGGATGTCTAAACTAGCTTAGTGGTAGAGGTTGACTACTACAACAGTCTTCGGGATCTTCGTCGTTCTTGGCGTCTTGCTGGGTATGACGCCTTCTATTGAGTCGACCTTCTGTTTAGTTGGCGAACAAAGTTGTTGATGACTTCCTTGGTTCTTAGACTTCATGACGCCTCGCACTATTCTTCAGAGGTCAGTCGGATCTAGGGGCCAATTAGCCAACCGGGCATTTTGCCAAAAAGGCAAACAGGGGTTTAAACTAACAGGGAGGTAGGTTCTAAGGGCGGGCTGCCAACAAGGTGTACTTTGGAAAAACACGCCAGAGAATTAACACATAAACGAAATGCTCACGAAACATTTTCAGCCATAACAGGGAATAAGGTCTCAACTACGATACGGGAGCAACAACCACGATTTAGTTCAACACAAGGGCATAGTTTTAGCCATAAAGATTACAAAGAACTGGTTTGCGACTCGAGTGGGCACGTGACTTCCTTCCATTGTCGCGGAGCACTTAGAGGCTGCGCTTCTTGGAGGATTCGTTCTTGGGGAGGGACTCTTTGTTTGCCTTCAAAGCTTCAATCTCCTCGTAGGCTTCCTTGAGATCCTTCCGGGTGTTGAGGACTCGGTACCTGAGCCTTTCTCCCATCTCATCAATGGCGGCCCATGCAGCGCTCTTTGCTGACTCCATAAAGGAGGCGTACTGAGACTCTGAGTTGGTGAACATCATATATCCAGATTTGTTCTGATCATCATCTTCGTTCTTGTAGAGGTGGAGTTGCACCCACCAAAGCTCTTGTCCATTCTCCATCCAAGGAAAACCCTTGTAGACTGCGGGTCCTTCGAGTTCGAAGCTCAGCATGAGGTTCTCCAGGGCCTTGGAAAACGCAGTGGTGCTTTCCAAAGTCATGGTCATCGCCGGGCCCTTCTTGAGTGATTCGATGAGGCTCGACATCTATAAATAAAGAAAACGTCTTAAGAGGAGGCGTAAAAAGGGTAAAAGAATCAAGGCTGAGATATCTCGGTGAAAGGTAAGGTTTTAGTCCTAGGGCCTGTTACTAGTTTGACGCCATTCCTAAGGTCCTTATTTCTGTCTAGCAAGGTACACACAAACACGGAGCACACAGTCAACTAATGCTTCAGCAAAAAGCACACAAACAAGACACACACTTAAGCAAAAAGCATACCAGCAAAAGAGCACACACGACACTTGTAGTACCAAAAAGGGCACTCCACAATCGTGTTAGTCGGATAATCCGACTAAGGGTCATATCCTAAATGTCCTATTGGTCTTGGTCAATCTTACTTGTTGGAGTCTTCATTTCATCGGCTTGGGCTCCTGCTGGAAATCTTGAGACTGTCGAAATGGCAACTGGAGTACCAGTGTTGGGGCTGAAGTCTTACAGTGAGACTGCTTCGGCAAGCAAAGGTTGCTCTGTAGCTTGTTTCTTCAATTGACGACCACCTTGAGGTCGTATGTTGAAGTCTTGAGACTGAACTTCGCCTTCTCGGTACTAGTTACTTAGGTCTCATTTGGGTTCATCGTCCAGGCGAAACAAGTTTGAATGGGGACAAGATAGTAGGAAAACTTTTTTTTGAAAATACTTGAAATTAGAGAGTTAAGATCAAGATTTTTTTTAGCATAGGTGAGGAGTGGAAACCATACTAGGCGTACCTTGAAGAAAATAGATTTCTGTTGAAATGAGTTTTAGCAAAATATTCCTTCCTAAGCTAACGACCATGCTGACTAAGGTCTCCTAAGGTCAACGATGGCTCTGATACCAAGTCTGTAAGGACCCCCTCAGATTTACCAGTCCGAGGTGCCCACGTTATGTAAACAGATCACGATCCCAATGATCAGTGCATCGCGATCACATAACCAACATGGTATACAGAGTTACAACATCCAACTCGATTAGTACAAGACTTACATAAATGGTGGTCACACGACCATGCCTGCAACCATCGTCACGCAGGACGGAATTAACTACGATATAGCGGAAGCTTTCGGCTAGCGTCGGCCCTCGTCACAACCGGACGCTTTCCCACAGAGCAGTTGACCGGTGACACTCAGTTGGCGTAGTCGTCGGCGTACTCCTCATCTTCGGCGTAGGTCTTCTCGTTGAAAATCTGGACATTGGAATATCCAGGGACACAGCCATGAGTACAAT